>JAMKQA010021409.1:0-27172 GCA_024699735.1 Posidonia australis | reverse complement strand
GATGCCCTAGTGGTGGTCATAGTAATTGCCTCCGTCATGGGTTCCAAACAAATTAGGGTCTGCCAGTGTCCCGAAACTAGAGGATAGGGAACTCCATGAGCCTGGAAGTGGCTATCATGGAGTGCAAGTGAAGTGACAAATGTCACTATAAAGGAGGAAGGAGGGGTAGAAACGGGGATCCCCCTAGAACAGTTGGTACAAAGGTCTTTGAGGCTCACTAGGCCATAACGGACAGCTAACGTGTAAGGATGGGACTGCGATTAAAAATTGGAGGACGATACTTGCGAGGAGCTATCGTCGGAAGTGACGGATAGCCCAAGGAAAGATAGGCAATAACAATGCCTCTAGCCTAGGAACTCGCACACAACACCTTATACCTGATAGAGGAAAAAACCTAATGTGTTAGCAATGAAGAAAAGGCCGAACAACAAAAGAAACAAGTAAGCTATGCAATTGTTCGTTAGGGTGGTATGAATGGCACACATGCACATGAATGCTACTAATATGCGCTCTCTCACCATGCATGTCCCACATGGGGTTGACCACACTGCACACACTCATGGGTTTAGGTTTTGACTCTGGTTAGAAAAGTAAGGTTCCCATTCTAAATCCTGGACAAAGTGCAGGTAGTGAACAGGTGGTGCGTTGGTGGCCTCGTCTCCTGCAGTAGATGGAGCTATACCCTCTACTGACACCAACATGACCTGGGATAAGGGGAGACAAACTAGCAACACACCCTACGCCAAAGATATAGAAAGGGTTACCAGAATTGTCCTTCGCATACTATAGGTGGACTTAGAGGAGAAGATGCATGCCCTATATGATCAATCATGCAATATGCTTTTGTGTCTTTTACTTACATTTTATTAAGCCAAGGGAATTGTGAGCATTTATCTCTAGTTATGCCTTATTATTTGTTTATCTGAGTTTGTGCATTTTATTTTCACCAAAAAGGGAAGCAAACATGTCTCTACGCTCCTAATCATGGCAAACACAAAAAGGGAAGAAAACACACAATCATGGCATCCAAACACTAAATCAACAAGCAAAAGGCATGAGCATGGCATGTGCTAGTGTAGTGCTCACAGGTAAGTGAAGAAAAGCAAGCATCAAAAAGGCATGAATTAAGTCATGTGCATGTGTTGTGGCATAGCAATTGTGTAAAAAGGCATGTATAGTCAAATATGTACAAACAAATTGAACAAGCAAACAAACACAAAGTGTACAGATCAATGACAAGCATGCAAGAAAACCAAAACGAAAGCCAGAATCTGGCTATCCCCAACGAAGTTGCTAGTTCCTATGACCATGCCGGTGGAACCATGCACGACTCCAAGGCACGTGGAAATAAATGACGAGTCCCAATATGGTCTCGATGAAAATGGTGAATCCAAAGAAGGAGACTAGACTTAGAAACACCAAGGAAGGATAAGAAAACGATAAGGAAAAGGAGTCGCCACCTTGTCTTCTAATGGAAAGACGACGAAACGCAAACACAAAGGAAAACCTAAAGAAATCAAGGTGAAGAAAACACATATGTGCTCCGTGCCTAATGAATGCAGTGCACAAATCAAAACGGGCCATAGAAAGGGTAAGAATTCTTGTTACGCATCGGGAAGGTGTTAGGCACCCCCATGTGCCCGATGAAATCGGTCTATCTAGGTTTCCTACTTGCTGATGATTTAGTGTGTGTGTGCTTGTCTACCTTAAATGCACATGACTAAGATGAATGCGGAAATATTCCAAATCAAAGAGAAGAAATGAATAAAGAGAAATAATAGGGAAAATAATTTGGGGGACAATGTAGGCATTGAAAATGCCACTTTACTATACTCCCTTAGGCAATGAGGAAAATCGTGAATATCGGAAATATTCAAAAAGCACCACGGAAAACAGTGGAAACTTAGGAAATCTGAGAAAATCAAATGTGAGAAAATAATCCTCATTCGGGTCCATGTCGGCATTGTCAAACCTGATAATGTATGCGCTCGGGCGAGGAAAATCCAAATCAAATCAAAATCATGAAAATTGGAAAAAATCCGGGAAATAATGTGAAAACCAAGTTTGAAATAAATTTTAAATGCGTGCTTGATACAAGAGAGTAATCATGAGAATATATGCATGAAAAAAGGGTAACAAATTGTGCAAAATGAAAGCATGGGTGAAACATGTAAATTTCTAGGGGTCTTTGTACAAAAAATACATGCCCTAAGTAAGGTTGAGATTCTACGGCTAAATCAGCAAAAAATGTTTGAGGAAAACACATTTTATGCAATTTAAAGGAAGTTGGGGGTTAAATGTGTAAAACTGTGCATTTTTTGGTAAAATTAGGATTCTTAGGGACCAATTTGTAATTTTGCCAGCAAAACATGTGCTTAGTGTAATTTTGAAAAAAATTAGGGTTAAATGTGCAAAATAGTGGACTCATGGATGAAAACATGAATTTCCAGGGATTGATTTGCAAATATGCCATAAAAACATGCATTCAGTGTAAATTTAGTGAAGTTTAGGGTTTAAAATTCTATGCACATTTGAGTAAAAATTTTAATCTACACTGTTAGATTTGCAATTGTACTAGAAAATCATGCATTCAAAACAATTTTAATGAAGTTCAGGGTTTTTTGTGCAAATTATGGAATTGAAATGAATGAAAACTAAATCAGAGGGTTTTATGTCAAAATTTAAAGCCTGTGAAATTTTAAAAGGAATTTAGGATCACACTACAATTTTACAAAGCAAAACATTATTAAAATGATTAAAAAACTAATGCAGGGACTTAAATGAAATATAAAAGGTCCTAAACACAAACAAAAGAAAAGAAGTGAAGTTATTCTAAAAGAAGTTTTTTCTTTTAAAGGAGCAATGGCCGTCGACGACGGTACCTTGTAGTCAACGGCCATTTGGGAAGCCATTCAAGGCTTCCTCGATTCCTGATCAAGCATCCAAGCTCCCTGTGAGCAAGAGGGAAGCAAAGGGGACAGATCTAGTGGCTCCGATCTTGCGGCCAACGATCGGAGGTCTCCTCCAACCTCCCTCACCGGCGTCGCAACTCCGGCGACGGCCCTGAAGAAGAAAAAGCCACAAAAGGCAGTGGTGCGGCGTTCCAAGGTTCCAAGAGGGCTGAGGGCGCGAAGAGGAGTGTTTCCCACAGCTCGAAGGCAAGAGTGGCATTGCTTTTCCCCCTCCTGATCAAGCTCTGTGTTGACTCCGATGATAGTGACTATGGGGCCCGATCGAGGCTCAAAGCGTGGTCTTATGGCATCCAAAGTCCAAGGGGAGAGGAGAGCAATGTGTCTCGATGGTCGAAGGGGAGTTGTGAGGCAGGAGGCACCCGATCGACTCCTTCTAGGGGGGTCGTCTTCTCCGGCGATGGCGAGGCTGCGTCCGGCGGCTCACTTCTAGTGGCTTCCATGATGGAGGAATGGCTTCCAAAGTGGACGAGGAGAAAGAAGAGACCTAGGCTAACCAATCTACACTCACCAGGGCACGAATCACTCATTGGATTCATGCCCCCACCTCTCCTGCCAAAAAATAAGGTTTGGCAACCCATAAAAACCTATTTCCAACCAAGGAAGCTGCCAGGCTCTACTGGAAACATCTTAGGGAGGTTGAGGACCTAGGGAACTAAAATGGAAGGAAATTGAGCTCTGATCGGGGCATACCAGAATTGGCAGTGGCGGTGGTCGCCGGAGCTCGCTAAAAACGTGGCAGAGCTGGCCTGAGCTCTGAATTTTCTCCTCTCCAAGCTTCCTCACTGATTTGAGCTTCCTCTAGTTGCTCTAGTTGGTGATCACTCCTTGACTTCTCTCCTCTCAAACTTTTTCAAGTTTTTTCTCTCCTTTTTCAACTTTTTTCCCCATCTTTTTTCTCTTGCAAATGGGGGTATTTATAGGCTTGCAAATGGCTCGATTATTATGGTAGTTTGTTATAAGTTGTTATGGGTTGTTGGAAGTTGTTAAAAGATGTTTTAGGTTGCTATGATGAAGGTTGGAAGTGGTTAGGTATGTTTAGGTGGTTACTAGTTGTTATAGGTTGTTATAGTGGAGTGGGAAGTGGTTAGGGTTTGTTTAGGTGGTTAGAGGATGTTATAGGTTGTTATAATAGAGTGGGCAGTGGTTAGGGTTTCATTAGGTGGTTAGAAGTTGTTATAGTTTGTTAGGGTGTTTGAATTAGGGATTAGGGTACGTTTAGGGTTTAAGTTAGGGTTTAGGCTAGCTTAGGGTTTTGGATTAGGGTTTAGGCTAAGTTTAGGGTTTTGTACTAGCGTTTGCTAAGCATAGGGTTTTGGATTAGGGTTTATGCTAGCTTTAGGATTTTGGATTAGGGTTTGCTAAGTCTAGGTTTTTGGATTAGGGTTTAGGCTAGGTTTATAGTTTTGGTAGGCTTTGTTAAGTTTAGGGTTTTAGATTTGGGTTTAGTCTTGGTTTATGGCTTTGGATTAGGGTTTGCTAGGTTTTAGGGTTTTAGATTAAGGTTTGCTAAGTCTTAGGGTTTTGGATTAGGGTTTGCTAAGTCTAGGATTTACGATAGTTTATGGTTTAGGTTTAGGGTCCAGCTGCAAGCCTATTGGGTGTCTACCGTTGTGCTCTTGTTCTTCTCCACAAATGGCTTGAGATGACTCTAGTGGCTGAAGAAACAGGGATCGCCTTCCTCCCAAGTTGCCTCCAAGTGATGCAAGATAAGGGACTTTGTGGAAGATATGGGTGAATGGGTTTTTCCTATACCATGTGGGTGATTTCTAGCTCAAAGGTGAAGGTTTTGGCTATGGACAAAGGCTTGCTCATGGGTGTTTCAATGCTAGGTGCAACGACTCTTCCTCTCTCTCTTTTTCCAACCTTTCTCACCAATGGCTACCCTAGTCCTTATATAGAGTGTAATCTTCAGAGTTTTTGAATTTCTAGGGACTCAAGAAACCAAAAGACTCCACCCAAGACTTAGTGAATGATCGTCATGCTGATTATGGTGGAAAGTAATAGTAGAATATGGTTATAATCATGAGAGCTTTGATAGGCAAATGAACAACCAGCAACCTGGAGATCGAGGTGGTGCACCAGGCTGGTGCACCAGTTAGGTGCACCAGCTTGGTGTGCCACCTATGTGCTCCTGCTTGGTGCGCCACCCGTTATTCACACCGGATAGCTTGAAGAGGGGCTCGACTTATGGCCAAGAGTGCCCAAGAGAGAGCTTTAGATGAGGAAGATTCTGACAAGGAGTAGTCCCCTTGTTCAAACTCGGCCTTCCTTTGTTATTATTTGTGATCAAACGATATAACTTTTACTCTACTTGTTATGTATGCGGACAATATAATTTGTTCTTCAATTTTTATTGTGTATGTAAACTAGCTTTGGAATGCAACACCTTTCTCTGGTACCTATTTGTGTGTGAGATGTATGCTTCTTTGCAGGTCTTAAAGAACTACGTCGATTTGGGCGAGCTTGATTTTTAGAGCAAGTTCTGTTCTACTCCCTGTAATTTGGTGTGCCTGTGATGTGTGCAAGTTATGTGCGCCTGTAATGTGCACTAGCTTGGTGAGCCTGGTATGTGCTCCTGCTATGTGCACTATGTTCAAAACGCCAGCCTGCTATCCTTTTCTGCTACATCTCCTTTTTCCTTTCTATATTATTTTGTGTTTCTCTACGAAATCCGATCCCTTTTCTACTGCGAACACCATTCTCTAGCCCTCAAAAATCATTTAGGCTCTACTTTTGCCCTCCTGGTGCCAATTACGCTCTTCCTTTGCTTGCAATGGTATGTCATCTAGCCCAATCTCATTGATATGACATAGAAAATCCTCTTTGAGAGAGTTCTTGCATTTACACGGTTTCTCATGTTGTTCCTTTCATTTGATGTGATCTTTGTTGCTCATATTTTTTCATATTTTGCAAAGGGAAAAAGACTACATGTTTTGATTTTTCATCATTCTTCAGATTTGCTCATATTTTTTCATATTTTGCAAAGGGAAAAGACTACATGTTCTGATTTTCATCATTCTTCATATTTGCAAAGGAAAAAGACGATATGTTCAAATTTTTCATCATTATTCTGATTTGCTCATATTTTATCATATTTTGCAAGGGGAAAAGACTACATATTCTGATTTTTCATCATTCTTCATATTTTGCAAAAGGAAAAAGACTATATGTTCTGATTTTTCATCATTCTTTAGATTTATGAACTTGTTTGATCCTCTCCATCATGAGAAATCATTTTGCCTTATGGATTCTCTCTTCTCACCTTTTTGTTTGGCCCAAACATGATTTTACATCATTCCCGCTATGTTTTGATCCAAGATATATATTCATAATTTCCACTTTGGGATATTCAACCATGGTGACACCAAGATACTACATCGATGTTCTACAAACATGGATTGGTGCACTAACTACTGAGGATCGTAAACAACTACGTGTTTGGGGCATATCTTCTTTGTTGTTGAACATTGGCAAGGTGGAGGTGAACTGGCATTTGCTATGCGCTGCTGCTAAATTTTGGAAACCTACTTTCCATGTACTCCACTTTGGGTAGATGGAGTTATCCCCTACCCTGGAGGAAGTTCGACGAATCCGCAACCTATCACCATACATGTCACCACCCATCTTCATGCGTCGTGACAATTACTCTTCTGTTCTGAGCCAACTGACGGGATTATCTCAAAGTGCTTGCGAGAAAAGCCTCATTTGCAGGGATGGGTCGACTCCAATGCTGTACCTAGATTATTTTGACAAGATTGCCAGTAACTGTGTATTAGCAGGTAGCTTATGGCTTCATGGCTTTGTAGTGCGCTTCCTTGGGGAACTCGTCTTCAGTCACAGCCGGATGATAGTCGTCATTGAGGTCGCAGAAGTAGCACGAACCACGATCACTCACCAAATTGACCTTTCCCCCATTCTTTTGTCAGAGACCTACCTTGGTGTGGATCGGGCATTGAAGCATTCCTGACATTTTCATGGTTGCGACGCCTTAGTGAAAGTAATCTAATATTGTTATTCAAGTGATTCACTATGCTTATCTAACTGTACTCTGCTTGTTTTATGACAGACTTGGCTTGCTACTCATATAGGGGTGGAAGTCATGCACCCTCAACATTCCGTCTCTGACTCTTACAGTCGCACCAACCATTAACGCACCCTTCCTGGCGTCCATGAAATACGTGAGAGATTGCGGTATCTTACTAAGGATATTGTAGTTTGGCGCATTTTGTTCACAACTGCAAAGCCCTTCACTGTCGTCTTCAACGACAGCAACATGCAACTAGATATCCTCCAAGGACTCACGGGTGGTGTGGAATATCATCCGATCCGTGTTCTGCCCAAATTTGGCTTTTGCCTAGATTCGATTGACTAGAGCCCTATGACTAGCTGCTTCACAGGGTATGCACTCGGCTCCGCTGCTACAACCTCCGAGTTAGCTCGCTTGATGCGTTGCGGCATTCAATCTTTTGGTCTTGCCATTACTGATGGTTTGGGTCGCACAGTGGAATACAAGGTCGAAATTCAAGAAGCTTGGCATATAAATGAACTTGCTCCAAGTAGCACTTCGTTTATAGGAGCTAGCAGCTCAAAAAAAGCAAGAATCAACTGGCTATGACTTAAGGGGCCCATGTCATAAATTTCCCATGTGTTCTTCAATAGGTGGGCAATTCTTGTATAATTGATGAGCTATAATAAAGGGACAGACATGTTTCACAATGTATCTTACCTAAACCTGATTTGGCCTGTCTTGACAATCAATTCAATCTACGCTCTCTGTAACAAGTTGCTTGCATTGCTCAACATGCACCTAGCAATAGCACTGTCCTAGTGATCCTCTTGACTTAGAAAGGCAACTGTCATGCCCCTAGTGGAAGACCTATTTCCAACCAAAGAGCAGTTAACATGCCCTTGATTGAAGCTCTCCTTTTTTTGCCAATATTCCAACTCAAAAGGCAGCTAGCATGCCCCTGGTTGGAACTTTGGCAAATGCCTTGCAAAGTGATGTAAAATGCAAAAGAGGTACGATCTAAAATGGTTAACGTCAAATGATTTATACATGATTTATGTAAGATTGATGCAAGATTTATGCATGGTGTACAAAAGATATTGGTGCCCTCAGCGCCAAAGAAGCCTTTATTGCCTGCTACAAGGAACTAGAATGTCCTCAACTCACCTGGCACTACCTGGATCCCTATGTTTATGATGGCTATCACTCAATCAATAGACTTTTGTCAATATGGGCATGCTGACTACTAGGGCCTTATACCTACTTTTTCAATAATTCATTTTTCTTTTACTCCCTCAAAGGCATGCTGACTGGCACTCTCCCTACTTGGAGGTAATGAACACCTAGGTTGGGGGGTGGTTACTCTTTTCAATTTAACTTAAATGGTGGCTAGTCCCTATGGAAATATGGGCTTGGTAGGTGTATGCTTCAACTCCACTCCAAGATGAGTTATAGGGATAGAGTTGTCCCACATGCTGCTCTCATTGGAGCTAACTTTTGTCTCTATCTTCTATCTTCTCATTTCTTTTGTGCTTCGATGCCTATGTTTATTTTTCCTTTGCTCACACTCTCAGTCTCATCCTAACATTTTATCTCCCTCTTGAAGTATAGGCATTTTAGGAATTTGTACATTTCATCCAATTCCTCACGAATAGTGGCTTCCTTACTTCCTAGGTCACACAGGTAGTAACACATGAGGAGGATCAAAACTCTTCCAAAGCAGGCTGGCCTTCCAATTTTCCTCATTGGGCACTGATTGTGCCAATGTTTCCTATTATGATTACAATGCAAAAGAAAAGAAAGTACAATGTGTATGATACAACCTGTGATGTGTGGATGCAGTAACCTGAAATACTAGTAAGAAACGTAGAGATGCATGGTTCGTAATGTTATATTTTGCAAGGCCCGGGAGTGACGGGAAATCACTGGTAGTACTTATTTAGATAGGATGCATTGACAGGCTTTGATTGCTCCACATGATCCATACCCTCAAGAATGATTGCACCTCCAGATAGGGCTTGCTTCACAACAAATGGTCTACGCCAATTGGGCCTAAACTTCCCTCAAGCATCAGGCAGGTGAATGGTGTGCAAAACCAATTCACTCGGCACAAAATTTTTGGGTTGAACTTTCTTCTGATATGCTCAAGCCATTCGTTTTTGGTAACACTAGGCATAGTGCAGGGCTTGTAATCAGTGCTCGTCAATTAGGTCTAGCTAAACACAGCAGTCTTGGACCCATTCTGCCTCATCAAGTTCAGCTTCTTTCAAAATTCTGAGTGATGGAATTTCCACTTCTAAAGGGAGGACTGCTTCCATGCCATAGACGAGTGAATACGGCGTTGCTCCTGTTGATGTTCAAACTGATGTTTTGTAAGCCCATAGTGCAAAGGAGAGCTTTTCATGCCAGTCCTTGTGAGTCTCAGCCATCTTCTTCAAAATCTTAATCGGATTCTTGTTAGCTAATTCGACTGCACCGTTCATTTGCAACCGATTTGTAGAGGATTTGTGGTGCTGGATTTTGTATGTCTGAAGGTAGTCTTCGACTCTTTTTGCTATGAAGTTCATTCTGTTATCTGATATGATTGTATGTAGAACTCCATATCTAGCAATGATATTATTCTTGATGAATTTTTCTATAGCTACTACTATGATTGTTTTGTACAATGCTGCCTTGACCCACTTTGTGAAGTAATTGATGGCCACGAGAATGTATCGATGCCGGTTAGATGTAGCTAGATGTATTGCCCTTAAAACATCAATTCCCTAGGTAGAGAAAGGCTAAGGTGATGACATGCTATGCAGCTGTTGTAGGGGAGCATGTATGATGTTACCGTGTACCTGGAAATTGTGACATTTCCTCACAAATCGGCAACAGTCTGTTTCCATAGTGGACCAAAAATAACCCTACAACATGATTTTCTTGGCCATGAGCACTCCATTCATGTGCAGACCACATGTTTCTACATGAACCATTAGCATCAATATATCTGCCTCCTTCTTATCCACACATCTAAGGAGCATTTAGTTGTACGATCTTCTGTATAGGTGCCCTGCTCCAAGTACATATTTAGACGCCAGTTGTATCAAGGCCTTATTATCCGTTGCGGAGATGCCAGATGGGAAGGCACTAGATTCCAAGAAAACTTTGATATCATGATACCAGGGTAATTCTCCTACTGGTTTTGCTTCTTGGATTTGCATACAATGTGTAGGCTGCTCTACGCAAGTTACTGAAATATCTACCGCATGGGCCTCTGGTAGCGATAACTATGACGCTAGGGTTGCTAATGCATCTGCATACGCATTCTTGTCCCACTTCATGAAAGAGAATTTGACCTCTTCGAATTTGTCAATCAGCTTCAGCAAATGCTCATGATAGAACATAATTTTCTGGTCTTTAGTTCTCCTATCACCTTTTATTTGTGAAATGACTAATAATACATCCCCATATACTCGTAACTCTCACACACCTTGTTCAAGTGAAACCTGTAATCCTAGGATGCATGCCTCATAATTAGTTTCATTGTTGGTGCACTCAAACATTAATTTCCTCACAAAAGGAATTAGCTACCCGGCAGTGTTGCTAAAACTACACCAATACTTCTTCCCCTTTTATTGACTACGCCATCAAAGTAAAGACACAACTAATGCTCATCCTTAGGGTTGTCTGACTCTACGTCACCCATTACAAATGGGATGTCTTCATCTAGAAATTGTGTTTGCAGCGGCTGATACTCTGGCAAAGGCAAGTCAACCAAATGATCCGCCATCGCTTGTCCTTTCATCGACTTCTGTGTCTTAAAGGTAATGTCATATTGCAACAACATAACCTACCACTTGACACATCTGCCTACTATGATCGTGCCCCGGGCTAGGGGTCAAACACGGAGTCGCGCTAAAGGGAGGAGGCCACAACCATGCCAGGATGGCGAGGGCACGAGATGGGAGTCGCCACCTAGTCATTTAAGGGAAAGACGAGGAAAACCACAAACAAATCACAAAAAGTGAATGAATGAGATGTAAACATGAAGGCCAGATGTCTACTAACCAGAGGACATGTAAGGATTCCTATTACGCACGGGGAAGGTGTTAGGCACCCCCGTACGCCTGAGAAACTCGGTCTTTCTAACCTTATTCGCTTGCTAGAGGCTGAATGAATGTTTGCTATGCCTAGATTGTGTTCTAATCTTGCTGACGTGAGTGCCAAGATAAGATTGGATGGATGTATAAGAGGGTACACGAAGACTGCAAAGAAATCCTCATGAAATAATGAAATCGCAAACTATAGCACAACAAAGAAAATCACATGAAATGACGAGATTTTTGACGAGAAGGACTCAGAAAACCATATAGGTCTCAAGAATGTCAAAAAGGGAACTGGCTCAAGTCATTAGAATCAAAGAAAGCATCATAGAAATCAAGGTGGGAAAACTGCAAAGAAGTCCACATAAAGTAGAAAAATTGTGACATGCGAAGAAATTCACATAAAATGACGATGTTTTTTTTGTAAAGAATAGTCCAAAAAACCATATTGAAATCAAAAAGACAGAAGATGGGGTCAATCCGAGTCATCGGAATCATGGAAAAAGTAGTGAAAATCAAAAAGGGAAAATAATTTGTGGTGGAGCCAATGTCAGCCTTCAGGCCTATTAATATACACCCATGGGCGATGAAATCCAATTCAAATCGAAAAATCCGAAAACATGTAATAAAGACAATCAAATCGAATATCAAATGAAGAAATCTGAAGACAGATAGGAGGAAAATTCACGGAAGGATGTATGAAATGCAGACTTATTCAAAGGATGGACAAATGTGCAAATACAACAAAAACTGTGTAAAATGCATGGAAATGTACCTAAATGGGTAAAGGATGCTAAGGAATGCCTTGGATAAAGATTATGCATGACTTGATGCAATAACTGACACATATGTGCATGAATTGATGACTTAGGGGCAATTTGGTCATTTCAGTGGTCAATTGTGATAAATGCATGCATCGGGATAATACATGGTCTAAGGTTTGCCAAAATGTATGAAAAATGTCAGGGAAAGAGAAAACATGCAAAAGAAGAAGTCTTGAAACAATAAAATGATGTAAAAACAACAAAAGACAAGAATAAGGACCAAAACGCAAAATTCACAAAAAAATGAAAACCTTGATCAAATGCACTCAAAAACTTCTACCCTAGTGTACAGATGATGAATCAAAGGAAAATATGACACTGGGATGTGAGATTGTACTTAGATAATTCCCTAAAAACTCAAGGTATAATGTGCAAAATTCATAGAAAGAGAAAGTTAATGGTTAAAAATATGTTTAAAAAGTCTTATCTTGATGCAAGGATGTAAAATTTGAAGAAAATATGACTATGTAATGTTTCATGTGTGAAAATTATACTTTTGGTAATTTCTTGAAAACCTAGGGTTTATTATGCAAAATTCCCACATAGGGTGCAAACCTGACAAAAGTGTGAAATCAGATGTTCATTTATATTTCAAACATGGTTTTTTGAGGAAAACATTATTCAAGTGATGATTTTACATGTACATGTGATCAATTAATGTGAAACATATTAAAATGTGATTTAAAATGCAATAAAAACTATCATTAATGCTTTAAGAAAGTTTAGGAACCTAGATGTAAATTTCCCTATTTAGAAAACATTATTGGTTGAATTCAGGGACTTATTTGCAAAATTTCAAGACAAAAATGTGATAAAAATCAAGTTTTTTACATGATCAGTGTAATTATGGATAACTTTAAGGTCAAAATTGCAAATTGTACAAAGGAAACTCTTTTCAAAAACTCTAGGGGCTAAAATGCAAAAGTTCAGGACTTAAATGCAATGAAAACATGATCTCAGGGGTTTAAGTGTGATAAAACATGCATGAATAGGACTTAAATGCAACTAAAATTTAAATAGGGCAAACAGTGCAATATTTACAATGCGATTTAAAAATATGAAAAGTCTGTGGTCACTAAATAAATTTTCAGGACTCATTTACATAGGAAACATGAATATAGGGGTCTAATTGTGAAGATACAAAAATATATGGAACTAAAAATTAAATTACCATTTACACAGGAGAAAACATGCAATATTTACACAAATAATAAAGAAATGAAACTTATTTAAATCTCTAAGGGCTTAAACACAAAAATACAGGACCTAAGTGTAATAATAAAGGACCTAAAAGTAATAAAAATGGACCTTGATGTAAGAAAGGACCTAGATTTAAGGAAAAAGGACATAAATGCAAGAAAAAAGGACTTGAAAGAAATTCCAGGGACATAAAAGTAATTATAATTAAGACCTAAATGTAACTATTAACAATTAAGAGAAAAAATCCTAAATCTTTTTGTTTCGAAGATCGCCGGTGGATCGCCAGGAATCCTTCTCCGACGCGAACTCCGGCAAGCCCCCAGCGGCAACACAACGACGAGAAGGTGATGCCGGTGGTCGGAGGAGCTTGAGGGCTTCACGACGAACACCTCCAGGGTAGTGGGCTGGACTGAGGAGGCTTGAGAGGCCTCCCCCACCTCGGGCTCCAACTAGCGGCAGTCGTCGTCGAAGAAGACGACTGTGGATGCTTCTGGAGGCGGTGTGGAGGCTGGGCTGACGCGGCGAGCACCGGAGGACCTCTAGGGAAGCACGACGGGGCTGTGGGAAGTCGCAGATGAAGCTAGAACGGCATATGGCGCTCCCTACGTCACGGGCTTTGTCGACGTCGGGGAAGAGGTTGCAACAACGAAGGAGCATGGGAGACATCTGGAAAAGCTCTAGGGGCCCACAGCAGTGCTCCTGGATGGTGCGGAAGAGATTGGAATGGCGTGGATCGCTCCGCCCTTCTCCGACTCCGGCGATGGGTGTAGTGGTGACAGCGGCGACTCTCTCAGGCACTGGAGGCCTGAGGATCCTCTCCTACGTGATGGGAACCCAGGGAGGAGGGGAAGGAGGAAGGAGTAGAGGCCTATGGGGCCTCATCCTAAACCTTGAGGCTTCTGGCCTTCTCGGTGTTGGTGAACCCACCATCGGTGAAAAGGAAGACGATGTGAGAAGGGGTAAAACACCGATGAAGCTCAACCCAAAAGATCCAGACGCTTGACAAAACTAAATAAAACGAGGGTGTTAAGAGAGGGAGAATTACCTGAATGATGGATAGGTTGTCCTCCTGGCGAGGCTCGACGGCGCTTCGGTGGGCTGCTCTGGTTGCGGTGATCAGGGGATTCTGGGGCTTAGAGAGGGGTTTGAGGAGATGGACTGGATTGGGGGAGATGGCTTGAACTCACTCTGGATGCGGGGAGTGGAGGAAAAGGGTTTTGCAAGGGATCTCGCTGGTGGTCTCTGTGCTCTATTTCTCCTCTCCGTTCTCTCCAGTTCTATTCAGATGACCCTTTTCGGGTTGTTTCTCGAGCATCTTAAGGGGTTGAAGAAGTGGTGATCGTGGGTGATGGCTGTTGGGCAAACGTGGGAATGAGGGAGATGTGGAGATGGTGTAGGGAGGAAGAAGGAGCACTGTGGATTTATTTTTCCTATTCCCTAAGTTTTTTGGTTGAGAATGATGCAATGAATGTATGGGCTTAATGGGCAAGTCTTTTGGGCTTTTTGGTTTTGTTTTTGTTTTGTTTTTAGTTTTAGGTTTTTAGGGTTTTGTTTTAGTATTTTGGTTTTGCTTTAAGTTTTTGATTTTGTTTTAAGTTTATGATTTTGTTTTGGTGATTTTATTTATTTTTTGATTTTGTGATTTTGATATTTAATTGTTTTTAAATTAGGGTTTTTAGTGTCTTTAATTTGAGTTTAATTACATGATTTTAAGTTAGGGTTTTTTGGGATTAATTAAATGATTTAGGGTTCGTAGGATTTTAATCATTTTAGTTTTTTTTGTGATTTAATTAATGTGGGGTTTTTTTTGTGATTTAATTTGTTGGTTTAAGGTTTGGATTTTCAGGATTTTAATTATTTTAGAGGTTTTTAGGGTTTTTGGATTTTAATTAAAGTTTTTAGCTTAAATTAGGGTTTTTTTAGATTTTAATTAAGGATTTTTTAGTATAATAAGGATTTTTTAGTTTTAATTGGAATTTTGAGTTCTAACTTAGGGTTTTTAGATTTTTATCATGGTTTTTAATTTAATTAGGTTTTTTTTAGATTTTAATTAAGGGTTTTTAAGTTTAATTGGATTTTTAGTTTTACTTGGAATTTTGAGTTTTAATTTTGGGTTTCTAGAATTTAATTTAAGTTTTGGGTTTAAATTAGGGTTTTTTGGAATTAATTTAGGTTTTCCTCTAAATTAAATGGATTAAAGTGGTTTAAAATGAATTTTATTTGATTTTGACTTTAATTAGGATTTTCATTTGATTAATTTGGATTTTAAATGTTTTTAAGTGGATTTTGTTTTATTTTGGTTTTTAATTAGGGTTTTGCTTAATTAATTAAGATGTTAATTGGATTTTGTTTAACTTGGTTTTTAATTAGGGTTTTACTTAACTAATTAGGATTTTATGTGAATTTTGTTTAACTTGGTTTTTAATTATGGTTTTACTTAATTAATTAAGGTTTTAGGTGGATTTAGGTGAATTTTGTTTATTTTTTGTTTTAATTAGAGTTTTACTTGATTAATTAGGGTTCTAAGTAGATTTAGGTGTATTTTGTTTACTTTTGGTTTTAATTAGTGATTTTACTTGATTAATTAGGGTTTTAAATGGATTTAGGATGATTTAGGTGGATTTTGGTTTTAATTAGTGGTTTTTGCTTGGATTAAGTTATAATGGGCTTGTGTGGGCCTATTGGGCTTGTGTGGGCTTAAGTGGGCCTTGTGGGCTTGTGTGGGCCTAATGGGCTTGTGTGGGCTTGTGGGTTTAAGGTTTTGATGGAGTTAGGGTTTAGGAGTTGTGGTTGCAACCAGCGCATCTTCAAGAGGAGCCTGCTGCCAAGTGACTGCAAAATTGGAGCGTCTACAGATGCCACTTCCTAACCGATGTCGAGGGATGGATGGAACCGAGACTGATGCTCAAGGTTGACAAGATACCCCTCTTGAGTCTGCGGGAGAGTAGTATTTACTCTAAGGCCGTGAACCACTTATTCGTCGGATGCACCGAAAATCATGATTCGGGGCCATGCATGATGCTAATGTAAAGGGTTGACCCTAATGTCAGGTGATGCATGAGGGTGATGCTGATGCAAAGGATGGTGCTGGCGACGAGCAGGTAACCTGCTAGCTCACGTAGTGGAGCATGAGGCCATTCCAGACACATACCATGGGATGCCAAGACTGTCGGGCAATTGGATAGTTCGGGAGTATCAACTCGAGGAAAGGGGCATTAGCTAAGACTATAAGGTTTGCAAACTGAGGGACAAAGCATGATAAGTTGACGGACCTACCAACCGGATAGTTTGGGTCATTTACCCAAGGAAAAGAGGAAGATAGTTTGCTCTGATTCTGTCCAATCGAAGTGGAACTCAAAAAACAAAAGGGGTGGCACCAAGATTCGTTCGTCCGGATCGAACCTAATATGGGACCATCTAGACTCCGTCCAGTAGTCTAGAATAAAATGGAAAAGGGGGCCTTGAATACACCAGTTAGGGTCGAGATTCAAAGGCAAGGGATGGCACAGAGATTCGTCCATTCGGATCAAACTTGGGATGGGACCATCTAGACTTTGTCTTGTAGTCTAGAAGAAGATGGAAAAGAGGGCCTTGAATCTGCCAGTCAAGGTCAAGATTCAAAGGCAAGGGGTGGCACTAAGATTCGTCCATCCAGATCGAACCTAGGATGGGACCATCAAGACTCCGTCTGGTAGCCTAGAAAAATGAAAAAGGGGACCCTGAATCCCCCTGTCAAGGTCGGAATTCAAAGGCAAGGGGGTGGCACTGAGATTCGTCCGTCTGGATCGAACCTGGGATGGGACCTTCTAGACTCCGTCTGATAGTCTAGAAGAAGATGGAAAAGTGGGCCTTGAATCCGCCAGTCAGGGTTGAGATTCAAAGGCAAGGGGTGGCACCGAGATTCGTTCGTTCGAATCAAACCTGGGATGGGACCATCTAGACTCCATCTAGCAGTCTAGAAGAAGATGGAAAAGGGCCTTGAATCTGCTTGTCAAGGTCAGAATTCAAAGGTAAGGGGGTGGCACTGAGATTCGTTCGTCCGGATAGAATCTGGGATGGGACCATGTAGACTCCGTCTGGTAGTCTCGAAGAAGATGGAAAAGAGGGCCTTGAATCTGCCAGTTAGGGTCAAGATTCAAAGGCAAGGGGTGGCACCGAGATTCGTCCGTCTGGATCGAACCTGGGATGGGACCATCTAGACTCCATCTAGTAGTCTAGAAGAAGATGAAAAAGGGCCTTGAATCTGCTTGTCAAGGTCAGAATTCAAAGGTAAAGGGGTGGCACCGAGATTCGTCCATCAGGATAGAATCTGGGATGGGACCATCTAGACTCCGTCTGGTAGTCTAAAAGACAATGGAAAGGGATGCCTTGAATCTGCCTGTCAGGGTCGGAATTGAAAGCCAAGGGGGTGGCACTGAGATTTGTCTGTCTGGATTGAACCTAGGATGGGACCATCTAGACTCCGTCCAGTAGTCTAGAAGAAGATGGAAGAGGGTCTTGAATCCGCCTGTCAAGGTCGAAATTTAACGGCAAAAGGGTGGCACCAAGATTCGTCCGTCCGAATAGAACATGGGATGGGACCATCTAGACTCCGTCTAGTAGTCTCAAAGAAGATGGAAAAGATGGCCTTGAATTTGCCAATCAGGGTCAAGATTCAAAGGCAAGGGGTGGCACCGAGATTCGTCCGTTCGGATCGAACTTGGGATGGGACCATCTATACTCCATCAAGTATTCTAGAAGAAGATGGAAGGTGGCCTTGAATCCACCTATGAGGGTCAGACTTCAAAGGCGAGGGTGTGGCACCGAGATTCGTTCGTTCGGATCGAACCTAGGATGGGACCATCTAGACTCCATCCGGTAGTCTAGAAGAAAAAGGAAAAGTGGTTGTCAATCCACCGGTTAGGGTCAGAATTCAAAGGCAAGGTGTGCCACCGAGATTTGTCCGTCTAGATCGAACTTGGGATGGGATACTAGGATCCCTCCTACCTAGTACAGAAGCCTATGACGGCTTCTCTCGTCCAGGCTTTGGTGCCAAACTGAAATAATATTCTTAGCTATTTGTTGGGTACATCTTAACACCATGTTGACAGGAAGAAGAAGGCAGAAGTTTGAACCAGCCAAGCACATGTTACAGTCATGACAATTCTAGCTTCAAATCAACCATAAGCATCCATTCAAACTAATACAAGTGTTTCAATGAACCTACTATAGTAATCAAATACAATGCAATGATTATACTGTTCCACAAATAGTACAGCATAGATATCAAGACTCTGCTTCATCCCTAGACCTCTTAGAGCCTCTAGCTTTGGTAAATAGTGTATGGCTTGAAGGTGCTCCACAGATTGGCTAGGTTTCTTCAATTTCTGGCTTCATAACCAACTTAACAACCCTTCCTTTTTATGACTGTGAGGTTGTCTGATAGAATGGAGCCATTTAACAAGTGTCACAACTCCTTAGTCATGGCATAAGTGCTCAAAGGGTAATCGTGAAAATGAGTTGGCATTAACCTTTGAACGAAGGAATCCTATTGGTATCTGAACTGCCACATCACTCGAATTGGATGATACTCAACACCACCAATCAGCCCCAGTAGGATGATAAGTTGCATGTCGGTAGTATTGAAGAAAGCCTCGAAATTATAAGTTACCGAGGGAATGATGCGCCAGGTCACCATGTCTTCTGTAAAGCTCTCCAGCCACTCATACTCCTTTTGAACTGATGTGAGGGTGCGAGCATGACCACTTCGATAATAAGATTCAAAGGCTGACCGTTGAGGGCGTAAGACCTCCACACACAGATGAGTGGCCAACCACACTTGTACAAAAGCTCTGCAACCATAGAAATGTCAACAATGGCGTAATGATCGGTCTAGGGCCCAGTAAGTCTCTACCAGGATAGCTGGAACCAAGTCCATTTGATGGGTTACCACTACCAAAGTGATTTCTGCAACCTCGATGTTCACAATGGTCCGACCATGGCTGAAAACTAGCTCACCTATGAAGCTGACCACAAAACCTTTCAGCCATAGCTCATCATCCAGGGAGGCACGTATCTCGACCACCTTGTCAAAGTAAGCCAATTGTAACATTGGAGTTGGCCCATCAGTATAGATGAGTTGACGACTCCAATCGTCGGTTGACAGGCCAATCAGTTCACTCAATATTGAGGAGTATCTTTCTCGCCGCATAAACACAGTAGGTCCTGATGAGCTTATGTAGGCAACAGATCTGGCGGACTTCCTCCAAAGTGGGAGTCAATTCAATTCTTCCGAAGTAGAATACATGGGCAGCAGGCTTCCAGAAACTGGCAGTTGCACACAAAATATATCGAGAAACCTCCACATTCGCAATGTCCAAGAACTTTGAGGGAATACCCCAAGTTCGTAGCTTGTCACGATCATTGTCTGTCAATTTCCCTATCCACATCTGGAGAACATATGAGCAACGTGCCGGTATAACCATCATGGGGAAGCCCATGCTCGATTAGGGAAGCTTCAGCTTTTTCTTGACTCAGGCTACTCCAGACTAGGAAACAGAACTCCTGTGGAACATCATCAAAACATTTTCTTTCAATTAGACAAAGGGCTTTGTTCCATACAACCATAACTTAAGAAATCTGATGCAGATAGAATTGTTGTATAAATGCTTTGAAAATAAGGAAGAGCAACCCAAGGCTGTGGAAACCATTCAATGACCATTAGTACTTAGCAATCCAAACTACAGGCTATTAAGCAGTTTAACTCGGGCACCAAGCCTCGAGAAAAGATCCATGCCTCCATCAAGACTAGATTAAGTGTCAAATCAGTGAGAAAAGGTCGTCAAACCCTAGTGGCTAGGATTGTTTGGTGACAGAGTCGACAATGAGTATTGAAGGAATCAACTATTCCACTTAATCCCAAGAGGAATACAGTACAGTTTGACGATACTGTTTATACTACTGGAATGATTACTCTGAAGCTATGTACAAGACATGGAAAGGATCGTGCTAATTCTGTTAGAACAAGATCGAGGTCGGAAGTTGTGGTTATAACTCCACAATATTTGCCATGAATCATCGTCTTTTGCGATTTATCTCTCTTGGATTTACCAGAGATGCTGTTCTGATCTTGGAGGGATAAAGTTGTCGGTGTCCTCATTCTTGGGCTTGAGCAACGGAGCGGTCAATGTGTCCTATACGAAGATACTGTCCCAAAGTGGGTCCACCAATAGGAAGCCGACATGCCTGTGGTTGACAAGGGTGGTTATCACCATAAAGGCAGCTAGCATGCCCCTGGTGTATAGCAACCTCTGCTAGGTCTTTAGCAAAAGAGCAGCTAACATACCCTTGCTTGACGAAGGAGATTGTCACCATAAAGGCAGTTGGCATGCCCCTGGTGTACGGTATCCTCTGCCAGATTTGTAGCCAAAGAGTAGCTGACATGCCCCTAGTATAAGACCTAGCACGACCTTGCAAAGTGAATGAATGATTATGAATGCAGGAATAGTAGTGTCATATTATATCACCCTCAGAACATTGGAACCCTAATAACGCCTATTATGAGAAGAGGGGAAGACCTCGATTCACAAGACACTACCCAGACTTCTAGGCTGTTGGTGGCTCTCCAGAATGGGTAATTCAGCAGGTTAGGCTCCGGGCCAAACTCTTAGGGGACTTAACCTACTTTTTAACTTTTGACTCATTTCTTTTCTCCCTCTTAGGCTTGTAGGCTCGCTCTAACCCTTGTTTGAGGGTAATGGGCATTCGGATTTGGAGGGAACTGTTGGAATTGTATGTGAGGGGTGGCTAGCCCCTTTGGTAATTTAGATTCTTTGGATGCTTGCTTCAACTCCTCCCCAAGGTATGTGATAGGGGTAGGGTTGACCTACTTTCCTCTCTCAATTTGGGCTAGCTTCTGTCTTCGACTTCTATCTCCTTTTTTCTTTTGTGCCCTTGTGGATGTATTTATTTTTCAATTTGGCTCACACTCATGCTCGCCCCTAACATTTTAGCTCCCTCTGGAGGTGTAAGTCCCTAGGGGAGTTTGGACATTTCGCCTGACCATGGTTTGATGGTGACTCCTTTGCCTGCTAGAAGGTCTAGGTAGTATCAACTGAAGAGGTATAGACCCTTCTCAAACAGGCTGGCTATTCTGGTTTTCATCATCGAGCTTTGATGCGGATGCACTTATGCATGGATGCATGTTTTTTTTTTTTCATTTCTTTTTTTCTTCGATGCAATGCATGCGTAACGAGTGCAAAAGGAAAAAACATGAGTTCAAGAAAAAAGCAAAAATGTGTGAATAGAATGAATAAAACATGGGTGAATGCAGCTAGAGTGCTTTGCAAGGTAAGGGTGCGGCACTTAATCATTGGTAGTACTTCTTTAGGTAACACGAGTTGACTGGCTCTAACTGCTCAATGTGGTCCATGTCTTCGAGGATTACCGCTCCCTCAGAGAATACTTGTTTGACGATATAAGGGCCATCCCAATTGGGTCTAAATTTGCCATGGGAGTTAGGGAGATGGATGGCCCGTAAGACCAAGTCTCCAGGCGCAAAGCCCCTGGGATGAACTTTCATCTGATAGGATCTTGCCATCCTCCTTTGATAACACTGAGCATGGTATAGGGCCTGCAATCGATGTTCATCTATCAAATTCAACTGCGCAAAGCGATCACCAAACCATTCAACCTTTTCTAGTTCTGCTTCTCTCAAGATCATCAAAAAGGGAATTTCCACCTCGACTGGTAGCACAACCTCCATGCCGTACACTAAAGAAAAAGGTGTGGTGCCTGTGGATGTTCGAATAGAAGTTCGATATGCCCACAATGCATAGGGAAGCTTCTCGTGCCAATCCTTGTGAGT
Source organism: Posidonia australis (assembly GCA_024699735.1). Taxonomy (NCBI): domain Eukaryota; kingdom Viridiplantae; phylum Streptophyta; class Magnoliopsida; order Alismatales; family Posidoniaceae; genus Posidonia; species Posidonia australis. The sequence goes on along the minus strand of JAMKQA010021409.1, from coordinate 5,240 downwards.
CTCTGCCATCTTCTTTAGTATATTGGTAATGTTCTTGTTGGCTGACTCAACTGCTCCATTCATCTCGGGGCGGTAAGGTGAAGATTGGTGATGCTTAATATGGAAATTCTGTAAATAATCTTCGACCCTCTTGGCTATAACGTTCTTTCCATTATCTGATATTATTGCGTGTGGGACCCCATACCGGGATATGATGTTATTCTTCAAGAACTTCCTTGTTACTACAGTAGTAACTGTCTCGTATGACGCCGCCTCAACCCACATTGTGAAGTAATCAATGGCCACCAGAATGAAACGATGCCCATTAGATGCCACCAGATGAATGGCACCGACAACGTCAATTCCCCAGGTGGAGAAACGCCATGGTGACGACATGCCGTGAAGTTGTTGAGGAGGAGCATGGATTATATTCCCATGGATCTAGCAGGCATGACATCTTTGCACAAATTGACAACAATCTGCCTCCATGGTCGACCAATAATAGCCTTGCAGCATGATCTTCTTGGCTAACAAAACTCCATTCATGTGTGGCCTGCATTTCCTAGCTTGGACTTGTGACATAACAGCATCGGCCTCCTTCTTATCCAAGCATCTCAAGAGCATTTGGTTATAGGATCTCTCATACAAATGACCAGCCCCGACTACATAGTTGGATGCCAAGCGTTTCAAAGTCCTTGCTTTTGTTGCTGACACCTGAGGAGGGAGGTTCACGGTTTCCAGAAGAACCTTAATGTCATGGTACCATGGGAGCTCTTCCTTTGGGTCTGCTTTTTCTATGCTCATGTAGTGTGCTGGTTGAACCATACATGTAACTGACACATCTACTGCATAGTCTTCTGGTATCGAGAGCCAAGATGATAAGGTTGCCAAAGCATCCGCGTTGCCATTCTTGGCCCTATTCATAATGGAAAAATGAACCTCCTAGAATTCTACCACAAGCTTCATAAGATAGGCATAGTATTGGATGAGCATTTGATCCTTGGTCTTCCAGTCGCCGTTGCCCTGTGTGATAACCAGCATGGCATCACCATGCACAAGTAACTTGCGAACACCATGCTCCAAGGCCATTTGAAGCCCCAATATGCATGCCTCATATTCAACTTCGTTATTTGTGCATTTGAAATTTGATTTCCTTACATAAGAAGTCACCTGGCCTTGGGGGGCTACCAATACAGCGCCAATGCCCATTCCTCTTTTGTTGACTCTACCGTCAAAGTGCAAGTGCCATTGATCCTTCTCCTCGGCCATCTCCAATTCATCATCATCATCCTCGACGAACAGCACTTCTTCGTTTGGAAATTGGGTCCACAAAGGTTGACACTCTAGTATAGGTCGCTCGGCCAGATGGTCTGCCACTGCTTGCCCCTTTATGGATTTTTGTGTGACAAAGGTGATGTCATATTGGGACAACAACACCTGCCATTTGACACATCGTCATACAAGCACTGGCTTCTACAGCAAATACTTCATAGGGTTATGGCGACAAAGAAGAAGGATTGGATATGCCATCATATAATGCCTTAGGCGTTGAGCTGCCCAGACTAGAGATAAGCAGACCTTCTCTATGGTAGTATATCTGGCCTCGCAATCATTGAAGTTCTTACTTAGATAATATATCGCCCTTTCCTTGTGACCAGATTCATCATGCTACCTAATACTACTCCCATGGAATGTTGGGTTACGAATAGATAAAGGAGTAGGGGCCACCCTAGCTCTGGTGGGACCAAAACTAGAGGTCTGGCTAACAACTACTTAATCTTGTCAAAGGTTGCCTGACATTCGTCATTCCAACCAATCTATGCATTCTTCCTTAGGAGCTTGAAGATCAGCTCGTAGATTGTTGTGAGCTGTGCTATGAACCGACTAATATATTGTAGGCGACCCAACAGTCCTCTGACTTCCTTCTCCATAGTTGGGTGAGGCATGTCAATTATGGCCCGGGCCTTATCTGGATCGACTTTGATTCCTCTTTGGCTGATGATGTGGCCAAGAAGCTTGCCAAATGAAACCCCAAAGGCACATTTACTGGGGTTAAGGCGGAGCTTGTACTTGCGTAGACGATCGAACAGCTTCCTCAAGCACGGTAGATGATCCTCAGGCTCTTTGGATTTAGCTATCATATCATCAACATAAACTTCGAGCTCTTGGTGCATGAGGTCATGGAATAGCACTGTCATAGCTCTCTGATATGTAACCCCTGCATTCTGGAGCCCAATTGGCATCACCTTGTAGCAGAAGATTCCCCACGAGGTGATGAATGATGTCTTCTCCATATCTTCTTCTTCCATCTTGATCTAATTGTAGCCTAAGAATCCATCCATAAATGATAGCATTTTATGGCCGCTTGTATTGTCTACAAGGATGTCAATGTGAGGTAGCGGGAAGTCATCCTTTGGACTCGTCCGGTTGAGATTTCTATAATTAATGCACATGCGAACCCATCCATCCTTCTCTGGGACTGGGACGACGTTTACAAGCCATTCTGGGTACAGGACGACTTTAAGGAAGTCCACCTTATGCTGCTTCATAATTTCTTCCTTAAGTTTAAGCAACCACTAGGGTCGCCATCTTCTGAGCTTTTGCTTGACGGGCATAACATCTGGTTTCAATCGCAAATTGTGTACTGCTACCTCTACATCCAGACCGACCATGTCACTGTAAGTCCAGGCAAAGACATCTATGTATTCCTTAAGGAAGGTGATGAATTCTGCCCATAACAGCAGGGTGAGCTTTGCATAGATGCGCAATTCTTTGACATCATCACTAGTCCTGATGTTCACAAGCTTGATCTCCTCCTCCACATGGAGATTCGGGCCTTCTGGGTCATTATCATGGTGCTAGAATTCCACTAGCGCGTCTTCATCCCCTGGTGCACCAATGTCATCCTCCTCTTCATAGGCCATGTGCTCGGACAACATCTCCTTTTGGAAGGTAAGATCCACGGTATCGAACGTGCAAGTCTGCTCTGATGCTTGGCCTTTTTGACGTCGAAGGAGAGTTACATTGACTCTCGTATTCTTGTACTGGCAGCAAGCAATCTCTGTGTCACGTTGTTCTGTATCCTCTCTCAAGTCAAATGTTTCTTGGCTCTTTGATGCTGCTTCTTCACTTATTGCTGAATTTTTTTGATTTTGTTAATTTTTTTTGGTTTTCTGGATTTTCTAATTTTTTTGGATTTTCTTTGCTATTTACAAGGGGTACTATTGATTGGCGACTGTCCTGTTGTTGACTGATTAGAGTGATGCCGCCTACGTTCTACCCTAAGCACAGCTTAGGGTCTTTTTTTTTGGCCCCGACCTTGCGCAAGGTGGTGCTTGGGTTGCTAGTACCATCTAGACACGCCTCCCGGCTACTGAGTGATTAACTTGTCTGGTCTAAAGTAAGCTGTCTCTTCTCCTTCTTTCAGAACCATGATAATGGAATGGTCCTAGGTTTGCTGTGGTGAGGGAGAGGCTACTTCAATCATTGCTACTTTGCCTTTCTGGCACCTCACTTCCTCTATGGTATCCTCTACCAAATCAGTGAGCTTCTCTTGAAACAAAGCTTCCATGCTTTGGAGCACCACGTCCATCTGTGCCTCCACAACTGCTCCCTCATCATCGTCAGATGCAAGATCCACATAATATGCACTCTCTAGACCATCACTAGTGGATGTCAATGGTACTACGTAGGGATCAGTCCTCCACACCAACAATTGGATCTGGGCAGGCATTACTTGCGTCGGAGTGTGCTGGGAAAGAGGATCTATCACATGATGTCCAACGGAGGCCTCTCGACTTGCCTCTGGGATAACTGTTGTGACGGAGGTCGTGGTGGGAACTGATGCAGAAGCTGAAACTACTGTTGATACAGTGACTGGAGCTGTGGTTATGGTTGAAACTGGAACTGTCACATCTGGCATCATGACTGTGGCAGGAACTGATACGGCTAGAACTGATACTGCGGTGACTGGAGTTGAAACTGTGGTTGGAACTGGAGTTGCAGTGGGAACTGAAACTATTATGGGAACTGAAACCATGGTGGGAACTGAAACCACTATGGCTGGAACTGTGACTGTTGCTAGAACTGAAACTGCGGTGGAAGCTGAAACTGTCGTGGCTGGAACTGATACTGTGTTGGGTGGAGTTGAAACTATAGCTGCGCCTTCTTCGAAAAAGTAGTCCACAATGCTTACGCATTCGACCTCGCTTGATGGGATGTCTTGCTTTAACTCCGCGGAGTCTGAACTCTGCCACGGACTGAGAATGCCTGCACTAACAAAGTTAGTGCTGTTAGAAATATCTTTGTTTATTTTGATGATTACACCTAGGTATATTTTCATACAAATGTAATAACTGATAAAATTATTTGTTGTAACTCTATACTCAGAAAAAGGATTAAGTCATGTAGGACAAAAATCATATATTCGAAAAGTTTTTCATATTATATCAAAACGGCATACCAAAAAACATTTCGGCATACCGTTTCAGACAGAAACGGCATACCATAAGAGAAAAACGGCATACCGAGTCAGGAAAGAACGGTATACCCATCGACCTTCCGATTTCAAAGAAGAGGAAAAACAAATCGGCATACCGAAGAAAAACGGCATACCAAATCAGAAGACAACGGAACGTGCATCGGAATTCCGAAAAGATGAGAAATCAAAGAAGAAAGCAGAAACGACATACCGATAGAAAATGACATACCATTTCAGAAGAAATCGGTATACCGAAATAAAAACGGCATACCGAATTGCTCGTAAACTGCAGACTGAAGGACAAAATGGCACACCGGAGGACAAACGGCATACCAAAGGACTAACCGTTTGTGACTGTTATTGTAGTCGTTAGACACAATTTATGAAGGTCTCTTGGCTATAAATAGGACTCATTTATGCCTCCTTAAAGACACACCCTGACATACTTGTAATTCAATATTCCTTTAGTCATTTACTCTCCTCGCAAGCATACTGTAAAGCTACTGTTGTAATCAAGCCTTGTGAGAGAAAAATCTCAACTTGTAAAGCTTCAAGAAAGGGCTCTAGCTTCTCGGGGATAGAGAAGTGGGAAGAGCAAGGGAGGAGTTGGTGGAACTACCAACAAGTAAGTTCTCTATTATTTAATGATAAGGGAAAAATCTCAAGAGAGTCTTGAGGAGTGAACTAGGTGGGGTTGCCGAACCACTATAAATTGATTGTGTTTTCAATTACTCTCATCCCCTTCTTGTGCTTTTAATTCTAGTTACATCAAGTGTGCATG
>JAMKQA010021408.1:0-18716 GCA_024699735.1 Posidonia australis | reverse complement strand
TGTGCTAGGTTGGTGTGCTAGCTAAGTGCTCTCCCCTACTGGTCTGGTTTTCTAACTGGGCTGCAAGCTTGCTACGGGTTTAAGGTTGGTTCAAGGGTTATACCCAAGGCAACATATGGGAAAACTCATCTTTGGGTCACCTCAAAATCTGGGTGTCTACAGTAATCTATACCTTCAACTTGTTTGTAACCTTTTGCAACTAATCAAACTTTATATCTTGCATCTTGCATTCCTGACATGCCTTCTGTTTCTTGAATACCCACTTGCAACCAATAATCTTCTTTCCTTTACGAGGCATGGCTAAGTCCCAAGTTTTGTTCTTATAAAGAGACTTTAACTCTTCATTCATAGAAATCAACCAAGACGACGAATCTAGAGCTGCAATTGCATCTACATACTTAGAGGGTTCTTCAGTATCCAATGTGTCTTCGACAACTAACAATGCGTATGCAATGACTAAATCTACATACTTTGGATTTAGCTTTATAGTCCTCTTTCCTCTACTATTTGCAATGCTATATGGCTTTTCTGTAAGTGTTTCTTCTTCTATAAGATCAAGCACCATGTTTTTACATGATAGGACTTCTATGTTTGTCTCTACCTCCACCAGTTCAATAATAGTACTACTTGTGCCTATATCAGAAGCAACAACAGTATCTCCACTTGAAGACAACATAATCGACTCATAAAAAACATTTTTTAAAATCAAATCTTGGGTGATTTAAGATCTAAACACCACAACCTATTACCTTTTACACTAGAGGCATAACCTAACAAAATACACTTTTTAGATCTAGGTTCTAGTTTACCATCATCTACATGTGTATATGTAGGGCAATGAAAAGCTTTCAAGTTCAAATAATCGATAAAGTGGCTAGACCATACCTCGTTTTGTGTCTTGCACTTAATGGATGATGATAGGGAGCACTTCACTAAGTAATATGCTACTGCAACTGCATCAGTCAAAAAGTCCTTCAACAAACTAACATTGAACAACATACAACAAGTCCTTTCCTAAAGTGTCTAGTTCATGCACTCTACAACTTCATTTTGTTGTGATGTGTGTCTGATAGTTTCATGTTTGATAATGTCTTCATTTTTTAAAAATTCATTAAACTTAGATGAACAAAACTTCAACCCATTGTTTGTCCTCAACCTCTTGATATTCATTCTTGTCTACTTCTTAATTAGTACTTTCCTCTACTTGAATTGCGTGATTACTTTATTCTTGTGTTTTAACAAGTAGACCCAAACCTTTCTGGAAAAATCATCAATAAAGGTTAGCATATACCTTACACAATCATTTGAAGGAACACATGAAGGATCCCATTGATCAGAATGGATGTAATCCAAAGTTCCTTTGGTTCTATGCACTGTTATACTGAAACTGACACAGTTTTGCTTGCCAAACACGCAATGCTGACAAAAGGTTTGGGTCCCCTTTTATTGTACTTTATCCACAAAGGAGCCCCATTTCACTAAGCATTGTCATACCCTTCTCACTCATGTGTCTTAATCTCAAATGTCACAACTTAGTAGTGTCTTCCTCTAACATAGATGACGTTGAAATAACAACAATTCCAGTAATTGTCTTCCTTAAAAGATATCGAGAGATCCAGATCTTTTACCCTTCATAACAATAAGAGCACTTCTAGAAATGTTCATAATTCCATTCTCTCTTGTAGTGGAACTGTAGGTAAAAACCTAATTTCTATTTGGACAACTGTAGTAGGTGGCACTTGAGTCAACGATCCAATTCTTAATTGATCTTAGTACATAATTGGCAGAATAAACAAAATCGTTTGAATCTACATCTACAACAGTAGCATTGATTGAATCTTCTTTCTAACTCTTTTGTCATTCTTTTAATTTTGAAGTTTGTAGCACTTATCCTTGATGTGTCCCTTCTTCTTACAATAGTTACAGTATTTATTCTTGTTTCTTGACTTAGATCTACACCTATTCTTCTTCTTGTCATTAAAGTCATGTTCTGAAATTCTTCCTCTTATAAATAAGACTTCACCTTTGCTTTCACTAGTGCTAGGTAACTCTTTGTCTATCAACTATTTCAAGAAAAGGTCGGCTTTACCAACATCTCCCATAATGGATTCTCAACCAGGCAAAAGGGTCTCCTTGAAATTCTTATAAAAAGAAGAAGCAAAGAACATAACAATAACAATAATTGATCCTCATCATCTATCTTCACATCCATATTGCTTAGGTCCATGATAATTGAATTGAACTGATCTATATGAGATTTAATCGATGTACCTTCACTCATATGCAGCAACTATAGTCTTTACTTCAAGTGCAGCCTACTTGCCAAAGTTTTCATCTTGTAAAGATTTTCTAACTTGAGCCACAATCCAACAGTAGTCATCTCTTGCGAAACTTTTCTTGAAAAACCTCATTTGACAAACTCAACTATACAAGTGATAAGACCTTCTCATCCATCTCCATCTCCTCCTCTTCTATCATCGTTGTCAGCATCTTGCCAACTCCAAACAATGCCATCTTTAATCCTTGTTGTGTAATAAGTGCCTTTAACTTGATTTACTACAAACTAAAATTGACATCACAATCATACTTCTCAATCTTCATCTTTGCAGATATCTTAGTATGCATACAAAACACATATTAAAACGAGAAGCTCTAGTATCAATTTATTAAGGAATATGTGCACACACAAGTAGAATCAATGAAAATCTATAAAAAAGATAAACGAGAAAATAAAAAAATATCAAATACTAAAAGATTTATGTAGTTCGATAATAACCTACATCTACGATCTGAGGTAAGAGGAGAGATCACTATAGTCAAAGAGTAATAGGGAGAAAGATGTCTTCTAAGAGGAAGATGTAAATCTTACAAATCCAATACACCTAAGAGAGACGATAGCAATACAATATTACGTTAATCTCTCTAATCTCATATTTAAGTCTATTTACCCTAATACATATGGCTTATATATATAGGAAAAACAATCTTATACCCTTTCACAAATCCAAGACACCCTTTGGATTCAAATTTAAAGTTAAACATAAAAGAACATATAGGAGAAACTGAATGTACCATTTTAAACTACTCTGTTACTATTCATTGAACATGTCTTCAAAACCATGCATTAAAACTAAAAATTCAAGGCATACTCGACACTTACAAATCATTACAGAACCCATCACGCACCACATACATCTACATATTGGAGTTCATAAAAACTTCACAAAAAAGATATATACCTCATGGCAAACATACTGGATAATGTACATTAAATATTACCAGACTTTCCTTTTCTTTTCATCTTCAAATGACTGATCAAACTACACATGATGGTCACAAATCCAGTCAAGTTTAATTCTATACCTGTGTTCTCCCCACAACCTATATATCCATTTACATCCAAAACAAGAAACCCAAAGAGAATGCAAATTATTTGCATATGATCAACAAAGAAGAAGAAGAAGAAAACATATATGATGGTCGATCACTTGACCCTGACAAGAAAAATGCTGAGCTCCGCCCCACTGGTGCCATCAGGATTGATCATATACAACGCCTCCGAATCCTTGGAGCCGACCACCCTCTCAAATCTCGCCCTCATGTACGTCATCTCCCCGTCCACCCCCTCCTTCTCCCTCCCCGGCAGAACTCCGGCCCCCATCGACACCCCCCACAGTAGCCCCATGACATGCCGCTCCTCCTCCGACGCGTGCTTCCGCCTTATCGAGTACCCGGACTTCCTGCCGTTGACGTACACGGCCCACACGTACTCCTCCACCAGCTTCTTCCGGAGCGTCCTCGTCTCGCTCTCGAGCGCCAGCTTCATGAGCCCCGACTCCATCTCCTTGTGCAGGGCTGTCGTGAGCAGCGGCAGCTCGATGAGGAACGTGGGTGGCGAATGGGGGTCGTCTTGGATGACTAGGCTTATGCGGCCGCGGCGGTGGCCGAAGAGGGTGATGGTCGTGGCCCTGTCGCCGAGGAGGTTTTTGGCGCCGTTGCGGTGGCCGAGGAGGGCTGCAACCTTGCATCCGGTGGTGAGCATGGGAAGAAGCTTGAACATGTTGAAGATGCTTCCGTTGCCGCCGGCGATCTTGCCGCGCTTGTCGTGGTTGGATGGCCGGAGCAGAGAGGCCCATCCCCGGGCTTCCAAGAGAGAAGGCATCAACGCAGCTCTCCACACAGGAGGTTGGTTGGAACGTCTGAGATGAAGGTATATATAGAGGTGCTTGGGTAGATCTATCGGTTTCTACTTTGGAATCTTTTCTTTCTTTCTTTTCAGCTACAGTGGGGAACAAGCACAAGCTTAGCCATGGGACCAAGTTGGTGAAAAAATTAAGAAAGGTGATGTGATATGGTCTTTTTGAAGTTTTATTACATTATTGTGTTGAGTTCGTATCAAGGTAGCTTTGATACTATAGGAATCAGATGAGGCGTGGTCCAAGTGTTAGTAAAGTTTGATCTTTGAAAATACTTGTGCATTGAAAATCAAGTGGTTTTGGAATTTCCTGATTTAGGAGATAATGAATGTGTGGAGTCACTTCTTTGTAAGTTAACCATATGCCATTGAATTCACACAAGCTTAGATGGTTAGAAGACTAAAGAACGTTGTTTGCAGATAATAATGAAAATCAATGATTGTATGTCATTGGACTAGCTCCAATTTTATCTGAATCTTATACAAATGTGGATGATTTTTTTAGTATAAAATTTAAAATATATCTATACTATGTTATATTAATCTACTTCATGTCTACAACAAACTCAGTCTCACAATTTTTGTTGTTTATTTTACTACTTAGATTACATGGCCTAAATTTACTGGGTGAAATATATTGGAACTTAGGACCTTTATATGATACTTGGAACCCAAAGTGAAATTAATACATGTACGTACTTTGTAGTCTTAAATAACAATATTAAAATCTTGAGAAAAAATGAATTATAAAGTCACGACTCGCTCCAAGTCGTGACCTTAATTTCTAGTTTTTTTTTTTTTCAATTAATTAATCACATCAACCTTATACTAAATCCAATAAGAGATAATATAATTAAAATACTAATAATTAAATAAATTAAACTACATTTACCAAGATCCTTGATATGTGGTCAACTAACTCTAGTTCCGTGTGTACTAGTAAACTCCTAATCTTAATCTACACCCGTGAAAAACATCAAATTACACACGTAAGTGATCACTAAAAGGTCACGTAGGACACGTCCCACAAAATACAAGCTACACTGACCTCTCTCTTGAAGGCCACACACAACCACAGAGTAATTCTCTTTTACCTTACAAACAACAAATCTTTGGAAATCATGTCTTTGAAAATCATTCTTTTTTTTCCTTTAAAATCTTATACTTGATTTTCAAAAACTTTTTGCATTACTTGAAATGGCAACTCTTATCAAATAAAGTCCACAACCACTAGAGAGTGCTACATTAATATCGAGCCACTGTTCAGTCAAACTAATAAATTATATCTCAAAAACTAGCACAATCTCATTTTCTGAAAACTGCAATGTTACCTACGGTGAAAACAATTTAATGCCCCTCTCAGACTCAAACAACTCAATGCCCTTCATGGGAGGAAACAAAACAACACCACTCAGGCAAAAATACAAAATCTCAACAAACACTAGCTACAAGAAACTATCGAGGACATAACCCTAAACCTATTGCACTGCTATGGATGGCTACAACCACCCGTCTCGGCTCACAAGCCTCTTTATGTGTCGTATTGTCCAACGCCAAGCAACCGACATTAAGCCATAAGCAATACATTAAAATGTGACCAATGATGTTTGCACTGTCACGATGGACCTTCCCGTGCAGGGGATAGCTCTGCCCTGGCCAACAAACTTTACTATGACCACACAGGTCTCAACAACACGCCTGGAGATGCGTCTCTCATGATGCTCCTATGTACTCGGACACCTGAGGACTCTCTCACCCCAAGTCCTACTGCATATATCCTATTTTCACATTTTCTAGAGTTCATCTAGGATAGGAATCTTCGAGGCGCCCTAGATCACATGGCTAAAGGATTTATAATATATTTTCCAAACTTTTTATGACTTTTCTAAAAACATTTATAATTTTACTTGATTCAAGGTCGTTAGCTGTGGTAGAGCTAATTCGTTCGAACTAGTGGCAGGTTCGAGCCCCTTGAGTATTTTAATGTTAAAGAAAATGTTTTTATGATTTCATGAAATTTCTAAATATTTCTGGACTTTTAAGCATCTCTGTGGATTAAACTAAAAGACAAGGAGAAAATTGCAAAAAGATCAGAAAGTTACTACCTTGAGAGGCAATAAGACTAGTTGTCACCTTCAGAGGTGACATCACTAATTGCCACCTTGAGAAGCGACAAGACTAGTTGTCACATTGACAGCCTATGAGTTTCGTCGCTGTATGTATAGGCAACAAGAATCTTAGACTTTTCTTTTTAGATAATTTGTCATCCTAGGCTTTAATATAATATTTGGGATATTTATAAATGTTATTATGATTTTTCCCATAATTATTATAATTTCTATAATTTTCTAACATTTAAATATCTTTGCATATCATATAAATTATTATAAATGACAAATAATCCAGAAAATTATTGAAATTCGGATGACTTGATAATTAAGATCACTTATCTTTATTTTTATCAAAAATGAGATTTTATGATAAGTTATCACATTTTAATGTTATAACTTATATTTAATTCATGATAATGCTAAAAAAAATAAAGATAAAATTCAAAATATTCAAATGATTGCCAATCTATTTTAAATCAAATACATCATTGATTTTAATTGAGTTTTCTCGTAATTATTAAATATTTGAATTTCAAATCCAATTTACTTAACATTTTAAGTAGATTTTGAATTTGAAAATTAATTTAAAATATCTTTCAATTACGAATATGATTTTTCAGGATTGATTTGGTCAATATTTGATAATAGATTAGTAATGGATATTTTATGATTTTGATTTTCAAAATTATGCCTTTTTAGTAGTTCATTGCCACATGGACTAGCGACTAGCTGACGTGGCAGATTTCTTGCCATTCGGTCGTTGATTCACCGCGTGCGTTGAATCCAAGATCTCTTGCCTCGTCCCTTGTACAGACAGTGATTCAGAGATTCTGTTGCCTGTCTCATAGACGACAAGTTATATAATGGATTTTTTTGCTATTTTTGCAAGTTTAATCCTAACCATTGATCTCCTACTCGTCATTGATGAGATCTGGAGCCCTTTAAACTCTATAAATTGGCCCCTAAGTCAAGAGTCAAAGGGGGAGGCACATTAAAATCTTGAGGAGCCACTTTACAAACCTTAGGAGAGAATTTTGAGAGAGTGAGAGAGCTCTTTTCTGCCCCTCCTCCAAGTCCATCTCCCATATGATATCTTAGATCCTAGAGATCATCTCTTATCCAAGCCATAGCGCGTCTCCGGAGCTCTATCCAACCATCCTCCACCTCCTTCATCCACTCAAAACCGCACGAGGGTGAAAGAGAATATTTTTCTCTTATTGCATTTTCATTAACATAAATCCATTACATGACATAATATATCCTATGGCATATACATGTGGGGATAATCCTTGATTAGTATTAGATTCATTTGTTTATATTATTTGCTATTTCTTTTTATTTCATTTACTCCACTTAAAACTAATCTAGATCTATTTTTAATCTGTTTTGATGGGAAGGATATACTACATAGGCACAAGGACGCCGCTGGGTAACATCCTGCCGTCGATCCAGTAAATTGAGAACCCACATCATCACAACCACCACACTCCCGCAAGGCGTCTTGTTAGCCATCGAATGAAGAAAAAGATAAGTAGCGATTACAAGAATTGACGAAGTAAGTAGACACCTCGACGATTCTACAACACCTCCCAAATCCACAACCACACCTACCAGTATCTAAAAGTTTCAATCTCGACACCCATACTAACCAGGGTGTCACGGTCAGCTACACAGAGATCTCACACCCCCTGTCTTGCTGCCACATACCTCTATGTACAATCAATAACCTAGGTCTTCAATACTCGGAACAAGCGGAGTATCATACCTCCATGTTCAGCTACCTCTCAACCCATGGACCTCAGCTATAGCCTCGTGAACGGCAATCTGGGAGTCTCATACCTCTAAAATCCGACAATCACTTACCTCAACCTCTTAGTCTCTAGTCTTAATCTAGGCAACGTGCTCAACTATCTTAAGGATGTCGTTACACCCCTTGGTCCTAGCAACATGCCTCGTCGATCTCTTGGCCTCAACAAACAGAAAACTCCATAAAGTCTTTCAAAACCTTCTTGCAAACAATGCATGTCTTTTCCAAATTCTTTTGGAAATCATTTTCAATTTTTTTCCAAAATCATTACAAAATTCCATAGAAACACTACAGGAAAACTACTAAATCGAAGTAACACTTTTAAATCTTTTTGGAAAATCATTTTCCAAATCATTCAAAAATTCCTTTGACAAATCGCTTAAACCTTTGCAAAACAATACATTTCTTTTGTTTCCAAAATCATTTTTAAAATTCATTTTGAAATCATTGAAATATCTTTCCAGGATACTACAAAACATTGTGTCCAAAATTGTACGAAATTGAAAACCAATAGTCATAACTCAAAACAAGGCCTCGATAGCTCTCCTGTCAGGCGGAAACAGCCACACCAAACCAATGCAACAGTCTCAAAGTCCTACTTGACTTACAAGACTGAACACTAATACCAACCTCAGCCAAAATCCTATGTTCTAGTACTAAAGTGTAAGACGCCTACTGACCTATATCTCTTGGGAGCACCCAGAATTGTGTTACTGAATACTATTTCAGTGTACCACACACCAAACCAACCAAACCTTAGACATAAGAATGACATCATGATCTCTATTATCCATTCTAAATCATTAGGGGAGAAACTTATTATGTCTAAATTATATCACCTTTTATAATCTTTATGTCTCAAGTGAAATCTTGCTAACTTTTTTTAGCTAATCCCTAAACCATTCTAATGATTATCCTAATTGTTATTATGTCAATTTAATTACCTCTCCAAGATTTATATATATATATTAATCAACTATTCAACACTTAAGAATATGTTCAGGGCCTAGTTTGGTAGACCGAAATATTTCGGTTGACCGAACCAACACCTCAGAGTAAATATGACAACCAAATCGATATGTCGAAAAAGAACAGTATACCGAAAATCCCTGATTTGGCATACCGAATTCCATCGGTATGTCGAACTAGTCGTTTTTATGAAAAACGATCGACTGCCCTAAAATCGAAATCACCCAGGATGGGAGCCTTGGGCGGACCCATCCCACAAATCTTGCAAAAAAACTCAACCCTAGCATCCCAAGTCTACTTCCATTTGGACAAATTTCATTGAAATCCATAAAGCATAGATCAAGATCCAAAAATCAAAAGCCAATAAACTCATTCTCGGCCACTGTAGCACATCTAACGAAAATCCATCAAAATCCCTTGCTAAAATTGTGGAAAAATTCAAGGATAAATCACAACACTTGAAATTAATTTCCCCTAATCATTTCCAAGGATTTAAACTCAATTTGCATCATTTAGCTAAGATTTGAACTAAAAACAAAGAAATGAGGATCGTAAGTGAAAGTGTATCAGTGATGGGTTTCTGGCAAGCCTCGCCCTCACCGGCGAGATCACCAACTCCTTTGACGTCCTTTGGGCATACGCGGCCTTCGATGAGCTTCCTCTCCACGGGTAACTACTTCTCTCTCCACACTCTCCCTCTCTTCTCTTCCTTTTCTCCCTCTCCTCTCTACCTTTTCTCTTTCTCTAGAAGGATGGTGGTGGTAGTGATAGAAGACCGGCGGCACGAGCTGACAACGGTGGCAATCTCCCCCCCACCCCCCACCCCCTCCCTCTCTTCTCCTCTGCCACCTCCTCCCTTTCTTCCTTTCCTCTTCTTTCTCCTCTATCTTTCATTTTCAACATAAGGAGCCCCCACCATGCACCTACAACCACCCTCCTCTACGTAGGAAACTGTTTATTGAACTTTTCACACGAATTTTGCACAAATACCCCTAAAAAAGGAGGAAATACTTTAGACACCCATTATTTATGAAATAACTCACGAATTAGGGTCTCGACGATACTGTGGCGTCCTACATTAATCTATTTTCCCCTGTACACCCATAGGTCACCAAACATGATAGTTAACAACATTCATTAAAAATAACTTAATCATTAATTAATTTGTATTAATTATGATTAAGCAGGAAGGTTATGGTTTGGGATGCTACATCCTAACTCGTTTAAAGGAATTTTGTCCCTAAAATTCTAAGGACGTAAGACCAAGGATACCAAACTTGGATGTCCATCTCGCAACCTCAGGCAACCAACACAATAGTGCCCCACATAATTCAAGGACCATCAGGCTGAACTATGCTCTACTTTGTCGTTCCAAAAACACGAATTTCTCCAAGTCGAACACTAGGATGATCAAGTACTACTAGGCTCCCACCAACCTCCATTACGCCACTCTGATGCACAACCTGGTCAAAGCTATCCCAAAGGAGAAAATGAAAGAATGGATTTCCATAGATTGAACAATACAATGTCGTTCGACCCACCCACAAATAGAAAACAAATAAAAAACA
The DNA here is from genome assembly GCA_024699735.1 of Posidonia australis. Taxonomy (NCBI): domain Eukaryota; kingdom Viridiplantae; phylum Streptophyta; class Magnoliopsida; order Alismatales; family Posidoniaceae; genus Posidonia; species Posidonia australis. The sequence goes on along the minus strand of JAMKQA010021408.1, from coordinate 8,066 downwards.
AACTAGGTATCCCATCAAGACACCTCAAACAACAACAAACCAGACATCCTTAATAGGATGCCCTAAAAGAAGGCACACCTAGGAAAAGCCTCCACCACTTGAATGGCACCGAGCCACTCAAACCACAACCAAGCAAAACTAAACTAGGCATTCAAACAGAGTGCCACAACAACACACAGCAAACAACACACCTCTTGGAAGCCGCCGAAGTCTTCCAAGGACAAACAATCAAACAACCAACTACAACAAACATCTAGGGGATTCACTAAGTCACCCAGAAATAAGCAACCAACCAACAAGCACCTGGAGACCAACTAGGTCTCCTAGAAACAAACAAAACAACAACACCATCTGAGAACTCTCCAAGTTATCCAGAAGCAAGCAACAAAAGCATCACACAAACTACAAACCTCTAGGGCCCTCCAGGTTGCCTAGAAACAACAACCAAACATATAACAACTATCTGGGGATCCTTCAAGTCACCCAAAACTAACAATACATATTTGGAATTCACAAAGTCTCCCAGAACACAAACAAACCATCAAACAATAACAAACATCTGGAAACTCACTAGGATACCTAGAGACAACATCCAAACTATCAAACAAATAACAATCTTCTCGGGATTCACAAAGTTACCCAGAAACCACAACAGGGGGATGGAACTCCATGCATCCCTGGCACTACAACTTGAACAAACACAACAAACAAGGACCACAGACTATACCAAACAAGGACACCAAACAACATACATCTGGGAAGCCTCTTGCTTTGTCCAAATGTCACCACAGGAGGATGGAGCTGCAGACATCCTTCCTACTAACACAAGAACAAATAATAACAAAAGAAAATGTCAAATAACAAACAGTCAAGCAAAGACAATAGCACATACAACAAATAGTAATCATGGAGGTTACACCAAAGGTAGCCAATCACAACACTTCTCTCTCTCCAGAGCAACACCACATGCCAACCATGGATGGTGGCAAAGTATACACATCCTCTGATTAGCTAACATGAGGTGCCTAACCCCCTTAAAGGATTCAGGGTATCTCTCTGCAATTCCCTATTCTCCCACAGCCATACTCATTAGCCCGACCAGTACACACAACAAACATGCACCACTCCTAGTGACAGGACTCATTTGGCCTCCCACTCTTAGTAAGGTTTCCAACCCTACATTCCAACACTGAGTCTTGCCCAGATACCATCGCCACCAATCCCATAGGCAATATGGTGCTTAATCCACACCACCTAGTGGACAACACCAAACCACACTCTGCAGAGTTTAAGAACTTAAGTGAGCCACCCCACGCAGGCAATCATAGCTTCATACTCTACTAACTAGGCGTAGGTGTCTAAATTACAAAACCATCAACCAGACATCTTTAAGCTAGTACTCTTAAGGAACCTAATGCTTTGATACCACTTTGTCACAACCTGCCCCAAGTCGTGACCCTAATTTCTAGCTACAATTTTTTTTCAATTAATTAATCACATCAACATTATACTAAATCCAACAAGAGACAATATAATTAAAGCACTAATAATTAAATAAATTAAACTGCACGTACCTAGATCGTTGATGTGTGGTCAATTAGCTCTAGCTTCGTATGCACTAGCAAACTCCAAATCCTAATCTGCACGTGCGAAAAACACCAAATAATACACGTGAGTGACCACTGAAAGGTCACCCAATACACAGTCCACAAAATACAAACTACTCTAGCCTCTCCCCTAGAGGTCACACACAATCGTAGAGAAATTCTCTTTTGCCCCACAAGTAACAAATCTTAAGAAATCATGTCTTTGAAAACCATTCTTTTCTTTTCTTTTCAAAATCACACTCATGTCTTTTAAAAAACCATTTTCTTTCTTTTCTTTAAAATCTTATGCTTGATTTTTAAAAACTTTATGCATTACTTGAAATGGCCACTTTTGCTAAATTAAGTCCACAACCACTGGAAAGTACCACACTAGCATCGAGCCTCTACTCAGTCAAACAAACAAATTATATTTCAAAAATTGGCACAATCCTATTTTCTGAAAACCGCAACGCCACCTATGGAGAAAACAACTCAGTGCCCCTCTCGAGCTCAAATAAAACAATGCCATTCACGAATGAAAACTACAAAGTCTCAACAAACACTAACCACTAGTAGCTATCAGGGACACAACCCTAAACCTATTGCATTGCCACGGATGGTTGCAACCACCCGTCCTGGCTCACAGGCCTCTTTTTGTGTCGTGTTGCCTAATGCTAAGAGCCCGACACTAGGCTATAAGCAGTCAATTGAAGCACAACCAACGGTGTCTGCACTGTCACTGTGGACCTCTCCATACAAGGGATAGCACTACCTCAGCCAATAGACCTCACTATAACCACACAGTTCTCAACAACATGCACGGGGATGCGTCTCTCATGACTCCCCTATGTGCCAAGACACTAGAGGACTCTCTCACTCCAAGCCCTGTCAGTCCTTAACAGTCTCAGTTTCCGCACTCGTACTTACTAGGATGTCACGACTAGCTAAACAGAGGTCTCACACCCCCTATCTCACTACTACGTACCTCTGTGTACAGTTAGTACCCTAGGTCTTTGATACTTGGAACAAGTAGAGTATCATACTTTCAAGTCCAATTGGCCCTCGACCCGCGGACTTCAGTCTTGGCCTCGTGAATGACAATCTAGGAGTCTCGTACCTCTAAAATCCGACAATCACTTACCTCAGCCTCTTGGTCTCTAGCTTCAACCTAGGCAACGTACTCGACCACCTCAAGGATGTCGTTACACCCTCTGGTCCTCGCAACACTCCTCGTCTGTCTCTTGGCCTTAGTAAATAGAAAACTCCGAAAAACTTTTCAAAACCTTTTTGCAAACAATGCATGCCTTTTCCAAATTTTTTTGGAAATCATTTTCAATCTTTTCTAGAATCATTACAGAACATCACAGAAACACCACAGGAAAACTATCAACTTGAGGCAACACTTTTAAATATTGTTGAAAAACCACTTTCCAAATCACTCAAAAAATACTTTGACAAATTACTTAAAGCTTTGCAAATCAATACATTTCTTTTGTTCCCAAAATCCTTTTCAAAATTCATTTTGAAATCATTGAAATATCTTTCTAGGATACTACAAAACACTATGTCTAAAACTATACAAAACTGAAAACCAGCAGTCATAGTTCAAATTAAGGCCTTGACAATTCTCCTGTCAGGCCCAAATAACCACACCAAACCAATGCAATAGTCTTGAAGTCCTACTTGACTTACAAGACTGGACACCAACACCAAACTCAGCCAAAATCTTATGTTCTGGTACCAGGGTGTAAGACGCCTATTACCTCGTATCCCTTAGGAGTACAACTAGAGTAAAGTCAAAATACCCAAAACGGTGTCACTGAATACTAATTCAGTGTACCACACACCAAACCAACCAAACATTAAACCTAGGAGCGACATCATGATCCCTATTATCCATTCTAAACCATTAAAGAAGAAACTTATTATTTCTAAGTTATATTATCTTTTATGACCTTTATGTCTCAAGTGAAATTTTGCTAACTCTTTTTAGACAATCCTTAAACCATTCTAATGATTATCTTAATTATTATTGTGTTAATTTAATTACTTCTCCAAGATCAATATATATACACACCTGTGTATATATATATATATATATATATATATAATATTAATCAACTCTTAAACACTTAAGAATAGGTTCAGGGCCTGGTTCGATAGACCAAAATATTTCAGTTGACCGAACAGCACCTCAGAGCAAATCTAATAGTCAAATCGGCACGCCGAAAAGGAATGGTATAACGAAAATTCCTGATTTAGCATACCGAAATACTTCAAACACTCGTTATTCATGAAATAACTTACGAATTGAAGTCTCGGTGGTATTATGACATCCGACATCAATCCATCTTCAGTCTCACACATCCACGGGTCATTACACACTATAGTTAGCAACCTTAACTAAAAATAACTTAATCATTAATTACTTATTATTAATCATGATTAAACAAAAAAGTTAAGGTTCGAAATGTTATATATAAAGTGTTAGGTTGCTCATAGTAACTCACACAACCACATGTTATACAGGAAATCATCATGCATGTGCAAATTTCATGAGCTTCGTGAACTAGAAATTAGCATGAAGTCTAAAATCAAAATCTAAACTCACTTTCATTATACTACAGTAACTACACTATCTACCATGACTACATAAAGGATCTGTGCATATGTTAAGTTCCCTAAGCTTGAGGTGTGGAATTGTGGACACGTACATGGTAACAATGTGGAAGACTACTGCTACAAGTTCAAGCTAGCAAGTTAGTATCCATGAAAGCCACTTTCATGTGCAGACAATTTGATCGATATAAATTTGAAAGAAAATGTAAGACGATAACTTCATAGTATACGTACCTGATTGTTTCGAAGAAAGAAACTGCAATCGCTTTACTGAAAGCAAGTGCACCTCCACAAACATGGAGGAAATAAAACTACATGTGGACTTTTTGTCCAAACAACCCACGCAGTAAGGATATATAACAATAACATCGAAAAAAATGGGAATATGGCAAAGGGTACGTGCATCAATTCCACCTTTACCTCAGATAAGGCATGAAGACAAAACCATCTGGAGTCACTTCCTGGGGGATGTTACCAACCTATGTGTCTTCATTAGTCTCCTGTGACAAAATCGACGCAAGTTTTTATTTCCATGAAGTTACGACAGGGCTCAGCATTAATCCTAACTTAGGGAAGTCGACGAAAAATAATCATGATGTCTGGCCTAATCGACAAGAAGTACTGGTGTTAGCAACATCGATGACTTGTTAGGTCAAGAATCATCAATCGTTTTCACCTGTATATGATGCCGTACAAATCGAAACAAACAAGGAAGCTAAGATGTCATTTAGATGTCATTAAATTTTCATACCTAACTGCACTAAAACGTCCCTTTCGCTGCTTTTATCCTAATCAATTTCGAAAATCAAAGAAGGGAGCGTGAAGACGAAGATCGCACAGCGTCCCTTGCCTTGTGTCTCCAATAATTGAGTTCATGGTGTAATCATACAGGGCATGTGTATGTGGGTCAAATGATCACTTTGCTCCCATCCAACCATCGTTGCTTGCTTTGGGATCTTTCACGGACACCATGTGCGAGGGACCACAAACATCACACATACCATGAGAATCGCCTCATGTTTCATTCATTTGGATACGTTTATTATTTAAGCTGAAGTTACATCATTCCAAGGTGTAAACAAAGAATTGTCCTGGAATAATGGGTATGAATGGATGTAACGGAATCTTCCAAGTAATGGTAGAAGTTCAAGCTGGAGTTGCCTATCAAAGGTGTACATACATACCTCCAAATTCATATTTCATAGAAATACGTTGCACGTACGTACAACACCACAGAAATCAAGTGATTTTACCGAAGATGTCGAGGACCCGTTATCGAGGAGTCATACGAAATGAAAATGCACCACCATTTTAATTTAATTCGATGTTTTGGTGGTTGTCGATGGTGGGCTGCTTGGATTGACCACTGGCAATTAAGTTGTGGACCCAAACCCATGTGAGCGTCCCTCTCTCCAGACTGCCCCAAGCGCTTTCGCGTTTTTTGCCCCTTTCTGTTGGCCGATATGGCTTTTGGTGACTGCCTCATCTCTTCACATATATTGACCCTTTCTGTTGGCCCATATGGCTTTTGGTGATTGCCTCATCTCTTGGCAAATGGAATGTATGTGGTGTCAGCTTCGGCACTAGCTTATCCTCTGATGACACGGCACACTGCCGTTGTTTAGAACCAGGGATTCATGCTAACTTTGTGTCTGCATCCTCAGCTTTGTGAGTATGTTGGAAGAGTACTTGACTTTTGTCTACTTTGTTCAGGACGCTTGCTTTGATTTATTAGTTGGAAATCCTGCTCTTCTTTGTCTTCATTTCTGTCGGCTAATTAGTGTTTTCTAAGGTGGTGATTGGGAAGTTATTAGTTAACATGGCAGAGAATGTCACACTTAAATTAACTCCTTTTTTATTGGTTTTCACTGCAAATTCATTTTTCTATGAGCTAGAATGAGGAAAGTTTCCCCCAATCATTGTTTATTGGTGATTGGGTCCTACTAACTTTATTTTCAAGGTTGTGATCCCTCTATCTATTCTTCTATTTCTTGTTCTTCGCATCATATCTTCTATTTTTGTGAAAGTAAGGTTTGATGGTGTAGATATCTCGTTTTTGCAGTCATTTTGCGGCAGACTCTTCCGAAAAGCTGTTCTGGTTACGACCACCAAACCTAAAATCCTAACTCCACTTAAACTCACTTAGGCCCATGTAAGCCCACTTTGACCTAATCTAAGCTAATCAAAGCAAAACACCCTTAATTAAAATTCAAATTAAAATTGAAACTCACTTAAATTAAAAACTCAAATTAATTAAATAAAAACCCTAATTAAAACCAAACTCTAGTGAAATCCATTTAAACAATTAAAATTTCAAATTAATTAAGTAAAAATCCTAATTAAAACCAAAATCAAGTAAAATCCATTTAAACCATTAAAAACTCAAATTAATTAAGTAAAAAACCTAATTAAAACCAAAATCAAGTAAAATCCATTTAAACCATTAAGAACTCAAATTAATTAAGTAAAAAAACCTAATTAAAACCAAAGTCAAGTAAAATCCATTTAAAACTCAAATTAATTAAGCTAAAACATCTAATTAAAACCTAAATCAAGTAAAGAAACCAAAATCTTAATTAAATCCTTAATTAGATCAAGTAAAAACCAATTAAATCAAAATCTGAATTAAGTCATTAATTAAATCAAGTAAAAAAAATCAATTAATCAAAATTTAGACTAATCTTCAATTAATCAAATTTAAAACTTAAACCCAAAGCCTTAATCCATTTAAACCTAAATCTAATCCATTTAAAACTTAAAATAATAAAATCCAAAAACCCTAAAATAATAAAACCCAAAAGCTCTAATTAAAATCACTTAATTAAACTTAAAATAATAAAACCCAAAACCCTAATTAAAATCACAAAAATCCTAAAATAATAAAATCCAAAAGCCCTAATTAAAATCACTTAATTAAACTTAAAATAATAAAACTCAAAACCTTAATTAAAATCACAAAAACTTAAAACAATAAAACCCAAAACCCCTAATTAAAAAAACCTAATCAAAAACCTAAAATAATAAAAACCCCAAAGCCCACCTCACAATAGGCCCTCTCAAAGCCCAATGCCCATTTCATTTCTTCAATCAAAAACCTAGGTAATGCCAAAAATAATTCCGACGCCATCTCCTCTTCTCCAACGGTAGTCTCCGTGATCTTCGGCGTCCATTCCTCCACAGCATCTGTCCCCGCGCGATCTCCAGTGAGCCCTAACAACCCCCTCCAACTCACGCGTGCATCTGACGATCCTCATCCACTGGAGAAGCGGATCAACGACGCTAGAAGGCTCCACCAGTGTGTAAAACACCCCACCATCGACTGAAGGAGGGACGACTGTTTTGGAACCCATGGAGAAGCCCCGATCAAGGACCTCTTCCAAAGCTCCTTTGCAACCAGACCCCCCGGTGCCACCATGACTAGAGCATCTACGCTCGAAGGACGCCGCTGCCAGTAGGGGAGGGAAAGAGCCATCATCACCCAGGTAATCCTTCCCCCTTTTAGTCTCGAATAATCTTCCTTTAATTCCATCGAGTCCATTTTGAGCTTTCTAAACAAGTTCCATCGGGTTTTTGGTCCCCTGTGCATCGTCTTCTGCTTCTCTGATGGTGGGTTCACCACCTCCGACGAGGCCTATGGCCTCTTAGGCGAGTGAGGCCCCTAGCACCTCTCCTCATCCTCCTCCTCCTCCTTCTCGGGCCTCCGATCACTCTGAAGGGACCTCCCCTGGTCTACAGTGGCCAGGAGTGTGTCGCCGATTGCCTCCCTTGGCCGCAAAACCCATCAAATGGGTGGAGCCTTCCGGTCATGCCTGCTTCAAGCCATCGCCTCAGAAAGCTTCGCCCCCTCCCCCCCGGGGGGGG
>JAMKQA010021407.1:0-25226 GCA_024699735.1 Posidonia australis | reverse complement strand
ATATAAACCAATTAAAACCTTAATTAAACCTTAAATCACAAAATTAAAAAATTAAATTAAACCCATGAAACCCCATTAAAATCTTAAAATTAAAACCCAAAAAATTCCAACAAATTCCAAAAATAAAATCAAAACAAAAATCCAAATAAAAAATCACAAAACCAAGCCCAATAGGCCCAAAAATCCTTAAACCAGAAAACTTTATAAAATGCAAAAATAATTCCAGTGAGCTCACCGCCGGCGACCCGTCATCTCCAGCGCCATCTCTGGCATCCAATCCCGCCATCTCCGGCGCCCAATCCTTGACGTCGTGATCTTCGAACTTGCCCTGCGAGAGTACGTGAGATCGGACGGCAGTGGTGACCCGGAAGAGGATCGACGGTGGAGGGAGCTCTCGCCGAAGCTCAAAAACACCCCCCACCGCCGACAGAGGGAGGGGGCTATGATCTTTCAGACCTAGGAACCACTAGCCAGAGCGAGCCACCCCCTTCGTTCCCCAGATCCAGAGTCCAGCGACAAGAACCATTGGCACCCCCGGAGACCCCCAGTTTCCGTCGCCGGAGCACCCAACCGTAGGAGCATTGTCCAGCCACCGGGGAGGACATCCACGGCAGGTAATCTCTTCCCCCATCCCTCTTCCTTTGCAGTAGAATTGGAGGAGTACAAGGACTCCCCAGTAGCCACGGCAGCAGGCCCTCTTCCTCGCTTGCCTGCCGTGAACCCACCTCCGATGGTGGGTTCAGACCGTCGGAGAGCCCTTTGGCCTCTGACTTTAGGCGAGGCCCTCTTTGGGCCACCTCTCCTCTCCTCCTCTCTCCTCTTCTTCTCTCCTCCCCCTCTGGGTTCCCTCTGTTCCAGAGAAATCCGTGTCGTCGCCGTTGTATCACCGCCGACGCCTCTGATGACCCGTCATCGGCGAGAGCACGTCCACACCTTTCCAACCTCGCCGTGACTCTCCAAGGCCTCCGGAAGCTCCCCCGCACTGCCCCGAAGCCTTCTGAGTCGCGCCACCGCCGTCGCCACGGTCCCTGCACCATCGCTGCATCGCCATTGGTGGGTTCATCCCATCGGCGTGGCCCCAGGCTGCTTGGCCTCTAGTGAGGCCCCTCGGGGGCCTCTCCTCCCCCTTTCTCCCCTCTCCTCCTCTCCCTCTCTTCTCCTCAGGTGTCTCCTCCTCCCCCTTTCTCTCTGGATCCACTCTGCTCCGGGGAGCCCTTGCCATCGCCAGATCACTGCCACCACCGTCGATTGCCGTCGCGAGGCGTAGGAGATCGCCGAGTCACCTTGCGCCACGTCGTCGACACAGAGGCCTCCATCACGTCGCTCTGCTCTTCGCTTGGTCGTCGCGTCGTCGATCCCGAGCCAGAAGCACCTTCCCGGCCACCGTCGCTTCCTCCTCCGGCGAGGAGGACTGACAGATCCTCTCAGGCCGTCACAGCCGCCCACGCCCCCTCCTGGATCCTCCTTACACCTCCATGACGCATCCCCGGCCTCCGTCCCAGCTTGCCCACCGTCGGAGCGCTACAACCGCCACGCCGTCGTCCGCTGGAACACCTCGCCGGAGCGCGTGGTGGGGAGATCGACTGGGACCTTCCCTGCCCTAGTCAGGACCACCGATGGATCCCTCACGCCACTCTAGAGGTCTGTCGTGCATCCCCGCGCCGCCCCTGTCGTCAGAGGTTCGCTGCGCTGCGCCGTCGTCATTTCCGGTGCCGACAGAGGAGCCTCGCCGGAGACGGAGGTGGGGGGGAGGCCTCGAGCCTTCCCAGCCGCGCCTCACCACTCGAGGAGATCCACCGTGCCTCCGCACTGCTACCCCGGGCCTCCGCGCAACCCTTCGATCGTCGGACCTCCTCTTGGAGCTCGCTGGAGAGATCGCCGGCGGTAGAGCGCTGGCGATCCTATGGTGATCTTCGAAGGATCTTTATTTAGGTCTGGTACTTTAGTTTTAGGTTTATTATTTTTAGGTCCTAAATAATTATGCTTAAGTCCTTTGTTTATTTCTTTGGTCCTGACATTTTGCAGTTTTTCCCCTGTAGCTTTAGGAATCTTTTATCTTTGTGTGATACAATGTAATCATGTCCTGCAGAGTATGATACAATGTAACCATGTCTCATTATACACAAAATCATGTCTTATAGAATGTGATATAAATGCTATTACAAGAATCACGATATTAAAACCTGATATGTTTACAATTGAAGAATCATGCCTCGTTAATTCCAAAAACATATCTTCCAACTTACAAATCATGTCTTTCAACATCTTAAGAATCATTTATCATACATATTAAAATATGATATCTTTACAATTGAAGATTAATGTCTCATTTCTACGTACTGAAAACATATCTCCTATCACATGAATCATGTTTTATACTTCAAGAATCAAGTCATAATACATATTTAAATATGATATCCTTATAGTTGAAGAATCATGTTATATTACTTTTGAAAACGTGTCTCTTAGTTTACAAATCATATCTTATTATACTTGATTCATTACTCAAGTCTAAAAAATCATTTCTTATACATATTAAAATACGATATCTTTATAATTGAAGAATCATGTCTCGTTAATTCTAAAAACATATCTCCTAACTCACAAATCAGGTCTCATTACACATGAATTATGTCTCTTATAATACAAAAAATCATATCTTTTATTATATTAAAACACACAGCTAAAAAATTAAAATCACGACGCATTACACCTCAAATATGTCACCTAGCTCAAGGATCACGTCTTATTACAAATAAAGTTATGTCCCAATCGATTGTTAATGAATGACAATGGAGATTGTAAAGATGTTAAGATCAATGTACAAACAAAGATTCACCAATATATATGGTAAAGAAATGAAGAAGATAGGATAAAATCGTATTCATACCATTTTATTCTATTGACACTCATTTTTTGAAATAAAAATGAACATCTTACGTACTTTTCAGCTATTCTATTATTAATAGTCATAAACGAAGAGTGAAGCAAAGCGACAAGTATGGAGGCCATGAAGGGATGCCAAGTATGGTAACGTTGCATGACATGAAGAGTCGATAGGCACGACAATGTTGGATGATGTGGAGGGTTGATGATTGAACATGAGAGAGAGAGAGAGAGAGAGTGGAGTTAGGGTATTTTAGAAACAAAACAAGTGAGAATTTATGGAAAAGATGAGAATAATCTTTTTTTGTAAAAAAAAAATAAGTGATCTTATATTATTAATTCTACTTTTAAGTGAAATTACTTATCATTTTCTCTTAAATAAAAGACAATATCAAACAATAACTTTGATTGGGGTGGTGGGGGGAAGAGGGAGGGGTGTGGAGGTTCCCGGTTATACGAAAAAATGAAAAAAAAAAACCTTTAATGGCATTTAGATTACTTGTTGTAAGAACTTCACTATTTCCATTTGAACCTCAACTGAAATCCTATTGTGAGCTTTAAGATCTTACGTCTATCGATTTAAGATTAAGTTCAATCGGTGTCAAAAGGTGTGCATGTTAGGAATGGCAATGGGTTAGGTCTAACTATATCTAGACTTAGACTCATCTTTTTTCATGAGTTTGGGTTTAGATCTAAGCTTCAGTTCTAAAATTAGGACTCAAACTTAGACTCAGATCCAGATCCAGACCCATGAAGATAACGAATTTGGACTCAGGTCTCAGGTCTAATGGGTTCTTCAACCTATTTCTCAACTGAAATTCAATTATTTAAGTGATTCAATGAAAACAGAAGATTTCAATTATTCAAATTATCCAAATAAATATATCCAAATACACATTTAAGATTCAACTCTGATATATCTCAAATACATATTCAACATTCAAGATTCAAATAAATTTTACTAGATGTAATGCCATTCAACTGAGATTCAATTATTCAAATGATTCAATGAATGAGAGAACGAGAGATCGAGATTTAAGAGTAGAATAATATATATTATATATATAGTGTAAATATTATACATAAGTCTTTATATTTAACTTATAATATATTATATACAAATCGAGTCCATAAGTCAACGTAAACGAGAGAGTATTGGTCCATGAATCTCCAAGTCTCATTTTCATGACCCATACCCATATTTTATAAGTTCAGATTTACAGATCCTAGATCTAGATCCTATTCATTGTCAACTTCAAAGGACGTGATCCTTTTGGATGCTTAAGCATAATGTGATGGAACAAGAATCAAGTTTTAGATGGGATCCAAGTGTCTAACATTACCTTCAACACTGTGATGGTATCTATAGATGTGGGTCCCAACGGTCTTTCCGATGTGAAAGTTAGCCGGTATGATACGTCCTCGTGTCACCTACTTGACGAGGAAGAGACAGGATGGTCTATGCCGAGCAGAGACGCTACCCCTCAAATCTGTTTGCGAGGATCATGACCTTATATCTAGCAGAAGGTTATACATCCTAGGCTGCTTTTAGAATAAAATATGCAGAAATTTAGAAGTTCTGGTTTCTGGGGCTTCTGTTGTGCGTACGAGAACGCACAAAAAGACATCATTAAGCTCCCACATAGCAAGAATGCGTGTGGCATACATCTTGCTTCCGTTAGATCTCTTTCGAAAAATCAACTAATGCTAAACATGTATGATTGGAACTAAAATCTAAAATTGGAGGTAGGAAACAAACAGTAGAACGTCCGCCTCTCATGACGATACAACTGTACGAGCCATGTCTTTCTTTGTTCTGTTATCCTCTCAGCATATTGTTGAAATTTTACATAGCAGATTGTCAAGATACCTTGCCCACCTCATTCATTCATGCCACTGTTCCAGGTGTCCAGGTGTCTTTGGTGATAAGTGCTGACGTCCAAAATTTCCACCACAAAGTAGATACTAGTCCATCACCATTCTCTGCACTTCAAAACTTCAATGCTTACGAGTGGTGCTCTCCAACAGATGGTTTTTCCTGCCCCTAGTTTTTTTCTATTGGTTTGAGGTGCTTTCTTTTTCTTTGGTCATGAATTCCATGGACACTGTGAGTCTCAGGTTACATCTTATCCATAGCTGTAGAAGAAGAAGAAGAAGAAGAAGAAGAAGAAGTTCACCATGGGTTTCTGGCTGAGAATTCATCCCATTACATACTGTATGAGTGAGAGATGGAGGAGAACATGCACATCAGTTAGGAAAACAGAGCTTTCAGCTGTAGGCAACGTGCATTTATTGCAATATCTCTTCATGTTGTTTTTTCTCTTCCAATCTGCTGTAATGTCAAAACCCAATTCCTGATTTGATTACTGTGCCCGGAAATTCAGTTTACGAGTGTTAGTTTAGTGGTTGGTGCCAAAGGAACTAGTTATTTGATGTGACACTTCAGTCCTGCACTATTAATAAACAAATCTTTCTTTCTACATCTTATTGAAGTCTTTTCTTCTTAAAATTGAAAACCGAAAATGCAGTTGTTGATTTTTTTTAAGAAAACCCAAAATATAAAGATTTTTTGTTTTTTAATTCATAGTGAAACTCCCAGTGATCACTCATCTTGTGACAATAGGAACCTTGGAGTCTGCTCACACCAATTTGCGCTGTAAGAGTAACAATCCTCGTCTTTTAAACCTACCTGTTCTAATCTAGAAAACCCAAGAAACCAATTCTGATTCTTTCCTCCAACGAAGACTGCCAATGATTTCATTTTGTCATAAAGGTGCAGTCTTTCTTATTGAACACATCTTTCTCATTCAACCTCTTCATTTCCCTAAAATATAATAATGAGAAGGCCAAATTGGTTTCTCTCTTTTATCCCAAAGGGACACGCCCACACTACAGAAACTCCCAACAATGATCTTTGTCGATCCTTTTAACCAATTTTGCCTTTTCCTCCAAATCCACGGTGATGCTCCTAGTTGTGGTCACTTCGTCATGGAGGAACCTAATCTATATCTGATGAGTGCAACATTACTTTTATTCATCGATTAAATAAACCTTTCTTTTCAATTCCAACCTCATGATACCTGAAAGGCTGAAATCGAAAAACCAGCTCTGGTTTTCGCCCCAATTCCATCTATTCCACAAAGGATGAGAGATGAGCACCAATTTCCAAGAAGCAAGAATCCTTATCATCTCCCCATCCTCTTCCTCAATCAATGGCAATAAAAAAAGGGGACAAACAACACTTCCATGGTGGCAGCTGAAATCATTTTCCTAACCTAATAATTACACTTGAAAGCAATCCTGCCACCCACAGTCAACCCATGGCTTCCCATACGTCCTAGTGGCACGTGCCATCTTCCTCAACTCTCCACCTTCTCTCTGAGCTGTTGTGAGACCATGGGTGAATTCTAGCTGTATTTGTTTGATCTGTTCCTCCTCCATCCTCCTATAAATACCCACCATTCCTTCCACCTTTCCCTCCACACCACCATTACATTACAACACAACTCCTTCCAATCTCCAATTCCAAATCACTAGCATTTCATCAACATGACGATCACCAACATTACTAGCACTAAAACTACCACTACTACAACTACAAGAACTAAGACATCCAACACAATTCCCATGTTGGTCTTCCATCTACTCCTCTCTCCTTTCATCCTCTTCCTCTCCCTTTGCTCTCGTGTGTGTTCCAAACTCTCAGAGTTCTTCTCCTCCGGGGACGAAAAGCCGCGGCTTCCCCCTGGAACCATGGGGTGGCCTTACGTAGGAGAGACCTTCCAACTCTACTCCAACAACCCAAACACCTTCTTTGCTCTCAAACAGAAGAGGTGCATAGTGCATTGGAATCTCTCCTCCTGCCATGTTGAAGTCGGATCACACTGCATTGGATTTCTCATGTCTTGTCCTCTTTGTTTGCCAACAGGTATGGATCAGTGTTCAAGACACACATACTTGGGTGCCCATGTGTGATGATCTCCAATCCTGATGCTGCGAAATTTGTGCTGGTGACAAAGGCACATCTCTTCAAACCAACTTTCCCAGCTAGCAAAGAGAGGATGTTGGGAAGACAGGCCATCTTTTTCCAGCAAGGAGAGTACCATGCCAAGCTGAGGAAGCTTGTTCTAAGAGCCTTCATGCCGAACGCCATCCGGAGCAGAGTGGCCGATGTGGAGGCCATCGCGGCCGCCACCCTCCGGTCATGGGAGGGCCGTGAGATCAACACCTATATAGAGATGAAAATGGTGGGTAGAATCATAATTGGTTTCATGAGTTCCATTTCCTTTCTTCTCCTCATCCTCTGTTCTTCGCTCATAGAAAAGATTGGAATTTTTTTTTTCTTGGTTATTTGACGAATAAAACGTGTTGGGTAGTCCTTATGTTTTGGAGTCGGATCAAAAAAGGCCACCTTTTTGCCTCATGAAGAGATCTGTATTTTTTTTTTTTTTTGTTGCTCTTCTTCTGATTTATATTAGTTAGGAATGAGTTGACCATTTCCCAAGACTATGCAAGTTGCACAACTTGTCAGTAGATAACGAGTTGACTTTAAGGGAAAAAATCATGAATAGTTATGATGTAATGACATATTTTCTTTATTGCTCTTCCTCAATTTGCAGTACGCATTCAACGTGGCACTGCAATCTATATTTGGTAATCAGGAGCTGGCCTACATGGAAGAACTGAAGCAGTGCTACTACACACTGGAGAAGGGGTACAACTCCATGCCCATCAATATTCCAGGAACACTCTTCCACAAAGCAATGAAGGCAAGAAGGCAACTTGGGCAGATACTGGCAAAGATCCTGAATTCAAGGAGGGAGAGGAACATCGAGGCCAACGACCTCCTTGGGTCTTTCATGGAGAGCAAGGAGTCTCTCACCGACGAGCAGATTGCCGACAACATCATCGGTGTGATCTTCGCCGCCCGCGATACCACCGCAAGTGTCCTCACGTGGGTCGTCAAGTATCTTGGGGAGAATCCTAGCATCCTCCACGCTGTGTCGGTGAGAAGATACTGTGTTCTTGCTTCATTTTTTTTTTAAATTTTACCTCCAATGGCTTCTATAGCCTTTTGACTGCACTTTGAAATTATCTAAAATAGAATTGGAATTCTTTGGGAGGAGTTGAGGATCTGAATTGGTTGTTGTTTGTCTGCAGGAAGAGCAAGAGGAGATCATGAGGGAGAAGAGAGGTGGTGAGGTGTCACTGGATTGGGATGATATCCAGAAGATGCCATTAAGTTCTAGAGTGATACAGGAAACTCTTAGGGTGGCATCAATCCTTTCTTTCACTTTCAGAGAAGCAGTGGAAGATGTGGAATACGAAGGTAGGCTGTGTTCTTTGTCTGTTTTAGTTTTTTTCTTATGTTTTCTTGCTTCTTTTGATCGTGTGCTTCTCTCATAATTTCTTGTTCTTATTTGGTTTTTTTGTCCATTTGTTCAGGATACCTTATACCCAAAGGTTGGAAAGTGATGCCATTATTCAGAAACATCCACCACAGCCCAGAGATCTTCCCTGACCCTGAAAAGTTTGATCCATCGAGATTTGAGGTAAAAAATAGAGAACCTTTTGTGTAAAAAGATAGAAACTGTATAGGAGAAGAAAAGGAAATCTTGAAACACCCCAGTGCATGAGAATTTAATCGAACTGATATTAGATCTTCCTCTATCGGCTTGTAGGTCGCACTAAAGCCCAACACTTTTATGCCATTTGGCAGTGGAACCCACTTCTGTCCTGGGAATGAGCTTGCAAAGCTGGAGATGCTCGTCCTTCTCCACCACCTCGCTACAAAATACAGGTCTGACAAAAAAGATGCAACCATCACCTTCTTTTTCTAGTACCATGCTTTTAATAACCAAATTCATAAAAAAGAAAGTGCGTGAGCTCATGATGCTTAGTTGTATTTTTCAGGTGGTGTTTTGCAGATTCTGATGTGGGGATCCAATTTGGGCCTTTTGCTCTACCCATGAATGGGTTGCCCATCATATTCTTCCACAGAGACACGAAGTGAAGGCAGATTAGATTGCCAAAGATAGCAAAAGCAGATTGACATTGTTGATGAATATGATAAGGATGATGAGCAGAGAGGCCTAGATGGAATGATCAACAAAATGTCAAGTAGGGAAATGATGGTTGGGATTAAGTCAAAAGGCATTTTTCCAATAGACAATGATGTACAGTCCTTACTCCTGATTTACATTAGAATAAGCAATGAGGAGGTGCCAGAGCTTTCGGATTGGTTGATGAAGAATTCAACTGTAATTGTAATTTTGTTTCGTTTTTTTTTTCTTAATCAAGTCTTTTTGGGTTTATCTATGTATCAATTTTTTGGTGTGACTGAAAGGAGGAAGATGAAACTCATGGTATTAGCAAAGAATAATCAATAAAGGAGAAGCATTTAGATTGAGAAGAATGTTGGAATGTGGTCAATGAAGCGTTACACAAAAGAGAGAAAATTTCTCCTTTACTTTTAGAAGGTGGTTATGGACGAAGGGATGTAATGAAATTTCTTGCCTTCTTTATAAATAAAGATTCATTTTCTATTTTGAACTATTTTTTAACATATTAAAATCTTCTTAGAAAACATCCATATCTTAGAGCTTAAATCTCTACCAAAATCTACAACACAAACAAGATCACGCCATCAAAGTGTTATGATGGTAGATTTCTTACCTCTTTTATTTTTGAGCGATCATGATTCTGTACGATCTGTTCCATGGTACTGTCCTCTTCTATAAATTTTGCGGTGAATTCAAACCTTCGTACCTTAATCTTGATCTTTGCATTCTTTCCCCAACTCATTTGATTGTCAATCTTCTTCTCTGGCTTCACCTCCGCGGCATCCTCCTCCTCACATCGCTCCGAGCTCCCTCCACCAATGAATTGGCCACGTCGCCATCTCCTATTGAGATCCGAACTTCCCCTCTGCATTCCATCACACCGCCAGATCCATCAACTCCATCGATGACTCACACCACACCGCCACACCTCTTCGTCGACTTCACTGTGCCTCCTTTTTTCCCTCCCCTCATTGATTTGGTTTTTCTCACTTCCTCCTCCCCTTGCGTTTTTTTTTTGTTTGTTTTCGTTTAGTTTTTATTAGTTCTTTTGGTTTATTTGTATTGGTTTTATTTTTTTTTTATTAAAATAAAACAAAATAAATAACTATTGCATGAAATTATATCAAAGTTCTTGATTTGGTTTTATTTTTACTGCAACTAAAATATTTGTTTTATCCTAGTTTCATTTATCAACTCTATGCTAGTACTCAGTTCTTGTTTTTTATAGTTAACTTGTTTTTTCCTAAATATTAATCTTGACTTAATTAAGCATTGCATTATTGGACTTAGTTAATTAATTACAGAAATTAGATATTTGACTTATTTTGGTTTTGCCAACTTTATTCTCATTTATTGTTATGGTTTTGGATTCTTATTTAAGTTAATTTCTGTTTTATATTAGTTTTATTCTTATTGTTAGTTAATCACTACATGATTTAAGTTAATATCTGTTTTATCTTAGTTATACATAATTCTTGACACATTTATATATAGATTTAATTAACCTTGTTAAATATTGTTCATGATAAAATTTTGAAATTAAAAAAAAAAATCTTTCTAGATCTACTTAAATGAATATTAGTAAGTTAATTACTACTGAATTAGCAAAGATTGAGAAATTGAATGGGATATATTATGAAATGTGGTATCGAACAAATAAAGTATGTCTTAATTTATAATAATCAGGAATATGTCATTGAATCTAATCTTCTGGAACTTAACAATAATGTTTTTAAGGCAAAAGTCAAGAAACAAGAGAAATGATAAATTGATGACAAAAGGACAAGCTCAAGTTTATGTTCATAAAAGATAGTCTTATAATTTTTTTTGAGATTTACTATACTTCACAAAAACTGTAGAATGCTCTGAAGGAGAAGTATAATAAAACTACTAAAATAAATACTCAACTCCTCCTTTAGAAGTATAACTTTTGCAAAATACAAGAGGAACAAAGTATCGTGGAACACGTGAACAATATGATTGTCATAGCAAAATATTTATCTATTATTGGAACTCCTATTCTAGAAAAACTATAAATGACAACTATACTTAATAGTTTGCTAAATAGTTTTAATGTGGTGACCATAGTTATGAAATCTACCTCATCTCTTCAACTCTCAGAACTGACAACAATGATAGGAACTGAACAAGAGGTTATGACTAGTTGCCGGAAGGAAGAGTTAAATTTAGAAGAAGTTAATGTTATGCATCAAAAGTCCAGAAAAGACAAAGACCAAAATAAATGACAAGTGGTATCAGTTTTATAATATCATTTTTATATGTAGACGATATTTTAGTTGCCATAAATGACATAGAATTGTTAAATAAAATGAAAATTCAACTTACTGAGAAATTTGATATGAAGGACATAGGAGAAATATCTTATATCAATAGAATACAGATCTTTAAGGTTCGAAAGTTTAAATTGCTGAATATAAATCAGGAAAAATATTTACACTCAGTACATAAAAGATTTGAAATGCAAAATTGTACTCCTACACTTATACCATATGTGTATGGAAAAAGATTAAATAAAAGTCAATGTTTTGGAAAGGGATAAAAACCTATGGAAATGTCATATGCACAAGCGATTAGAAGTTTAATGTATACTATATTGTATACTAGATTAGATTTGACATATTCAGTGAGTTTTGTTAGAAGATATCAAAGTAATCCTGGACTAGCACATTGGAAAGCTGTTAAGAGGATTATGAACTATATCAAGGACACGTTGTAACACAAACTAATATACTAAGTGGAAATGTTGGAAGTATTAGGTTATTTAGATGTAGACTTTGGAGGTGATAAAGATAACGAAAAACGAACACATGTTCATCTTTGGTGGTAGTGGTACGTGTTGTGTCATGGGAAAATAAGAAGCAATGCTGCATTGTTAAATATACATAGGAACCAGAATATATTATATGTAGTATAGTCATTACATATGTTGTTTAGATTAAAAGATTTTTGAACGATATGGATCTTAATCTGATAGATGGACTAGTCGAAATATATTGTGATAATCAAGTAGTAATTAGTTTCATAAATAGTGGTATTAATAGTTCAAGAAGAAAACACATTAAAATACATTATCACTACATTCGTGATATTACACAGAAAGAGAAAAAAGAGGTGAGTTATATTTTCACATCGGACGTGATTGTTGATCCAATGATAAAAGAGATTCTAACAGAGAAATTTGTCAAACATGTAGGTTTGATGGGATTAACGAACATTTTCATGACTAGTGGAAATGAAACACATTTTTACAAATAATGGGAGTAAAACTTATATATTCTATCAATAATAGGAATATGTAGGAATTTACTGTTTAATCTTCATGACCAAACAGAAGATGTTAGAGTGTGGTTAATGAAAACCACGTATGTTACATAAGGGAGAGAAAATTCCTCTCCTATTTTTCGATGGTAGTTATGGGCGGAAGAATGTGTGGAGATTTCTTACTTCCTTTATAAATGCGATTTGTCTCCTATTTTAGACGATTTTTTAACATAATGAAATCTTATTAGAAAACACCCATATCTTAGAGACCAAATCTCTATCAAAATCCACGACGCAAACAAGATCACGCCCTCAAAGATGTCATTCGTCAATGCCCATGCCTTACTTGTTTAATAGTGCATTTATTTATTTAACAAAAATCTTTCGAGATTCCTTCTAAATTGTTGTAACATCTGTAATTTTTGTTTGCATGTTCAATTCATATATTTACTTGACATGGTATGAATGATACATGTTCTTGACGTGATTTATCAACATGTATTGTGGGCAATGTTTACCGGTGCATTTTCCCAACGTAGTTGGTTCACGTGTTTTGAGTTTTTCATGATGCAGTAAGTTATGAATTGTCACTTGAGGATTAGTTATCTCATTTAATCTTGCGTTGATAGTTGCGTTTTACTAAAGAATTGTTTGAACAAAAATCTTTATTATTATGATTTGAGGTTGATAATTTTCAGAGATGTCATTCATCCGTGTCCATGCCCCCACTTGTCTATTACCGAGAAGATGTGTATCAAGCCCGTCGAGTCACTCGGACATCACTTATCTATTATTATTATTATTATTATTATTATTTGACATGAGCATCTTTATTACTACTGAGTACTGCCCATGCCCCATTTGCCTAAGATCGGGATGATGTCATTCACCAATGCCCATGCCCCACCTGCCTAATAGTGGAAAATCCACCATTAAATAGCGGATTTGTTCTCACTAACTAACCAAGATCATCGAGGTGTAAACCTCAGGCAGATGCTGTCTTGACCCTCCATTATTTCCCGCGTAAAACATCTTTTAAGCTCTTCTACATGAAATACCTAACGTCGTATTCCACTTAGGTTGACAAATTCTGTTTGGCCTCGAAGTCACGGCTGTTTCGTAGTCATCACGTCACAATGGTCCCACATCCTCCCAAACAAAAAAGAAAAAAGAAAAAAAAGGGGGAAAATCTCGGCCTTGTGTACAACGGACGTCCAAACAAGTGTCGCCGCGATCCGATCGACCACTGGCCGCAATCACGACCACATCGCCGGAGGCTGCATCCAACGCAAACAAGGCGCCGCAAAAATGCCAACAAATCAAGAGATATAACCGAAAATTCTAGAATAGACGGAAGGATGTGGGATCCGAAGGAGTTGTGTGTGTCGTAAGCCATACGAGGGGGTCCCACGACATGGGAAGGTTCCAGGAATGGGGTCATTAGAGAGGTCTGACTTCTGAATTGTAAGACCCAAGTGCTTTGGGGATGCATCCATGGTTCTGTCAACCAATGACGTGGCAACAATGACATGGTGAACTGTAAAATTTTGAAGGATGGTTAATATAAAAATTTAAATAAAAAAAAATTAAATTATTAAACTAAAAAACATACATTATAATTAAAAAGAGAGTTTTTAAATACAATTGACCATAGTTCGTCCTATTTGAATGTTCTTCTCGTAGATAAGGAAGGGATCTGGGATATGGTTTTAACTTTTTTTAAGTTTTTCAACAACAGGCGCTCGTATGGTCCACCTGTTGTTGAAAATTTTCGTATGTTAAAATTATAAATAATAATAAAAGTATTACTTATATTACAAAGTTCGACAACGGAGTCACATATTTTGAAAATTACTTTATAATAGTCATGTTTCCGATCTCATCGACTGCATTCCGTTCAACATAAGCAACTAAATAATTATTCATGAATCTTTTTCCTATTCTGTAACGCATGTAAGTAGGTTTTTATAGTATTCATTATAAAGAATGCACTTTTCACGGAAGCAATAGTAATGGAAAAAAAGCAATGCTAACTTCAAAATTCAATATATAAGAAAATAAATTCGATCCATATTCAATTCTACAAGTTTTTGAGTAAGTCTAGAAATGACTTTCATATTGACGAATTTAGGATTACTATGAACATCTAATATGTATTAAGCTGATTCTCAAGTCTATCAAATTCTTTACTACAAAAATAAGAAGGATTGTGAAAGTTTAATGAACTTATCTTTATCAAAAGAGGCAAAACTACCACCTAGATCAATATATGCAACACAAAAAAGCACTCTTGTGCTTCTCTCGTTAAAGCGATCATTGAGTTCATTGATCAACAAATCAATTATTGTGTTGAAAATATTAAATCGAAAATAATAAAAATTCATCTTCTTTTCTTGACCACATTGTGGTCTTCTTGATTTTTGAAAAATCATGTCCATGCTTTTAACTTGTATATCGTGCTTTTTTTACAAAATAAGAAGTTTATTAAAATGGTAGATGAGGTGGGGTTATTCTGGTTTGTTAAAGTGGTGTAATTTTTTTTTTTTAAATATAATAATTTAGGGTGTTTCTTGTAATTTAGGTGGATTATATGACCTACCTTATTTCTTATAATTTAAGTGGATTATATGACCTACCTTGTGATAATGCGACTCCACTACTAAACCCATGGATTCCATGTCCAAAGTCTTAACTTTTTGTTTTTGTTTTTTTTTTGAGTCTTTTTTTTGTCTTTTAGGTCTTCTGAGGTCATTTTAGTAACTAATCCCCACAACAATTCCAGACTTATTTGTCATTAGGTATGATTTTGAAGTGAGGGAATATCATTCCAGACTTATTTGTCACCGGTTAAGTGGACAGTCTATTTTGGGCTTGGTGAACCTGCACTGGATAATCTAGGTTGGACTTGTCTGGGCCTTAATATCACTTTTGGTGTCCATCTAGTCTCAGCTACACTCTTTCATTGTCTTCCATTGTTGTTTTTTTTTTTTTAAATTTGAAAGAGATTGTGTTCCATTGTAGGACGTTGTAATCTTTCTTCTTTCAGTCCGTCAAACTTAATCATTGAAAGCATCAACTTATCAAACTCACAAGATTGCGCATGTCTTATTCTCCTGTTGATTCAATCAAAGGAGATGAGTTTCAGAAGGTTCAGTGATGGCTAGAGACCAACAACGATATCTAGATGCAGAAACATCAGTAGGAAACCCAATATTTACCACATCCATCAATTGAATCTGCAGAATGCTACATAATCCAGATTGGATAGTATTCAGAGCTAGCAAGTAATATTCTTTCCAAGTCCTAATATTCCACTTGCCTCTCTAAAATAACCATATCATGGTTGAATGAAGTATTACTACGTTCTTTATGGGCAGGCCAATCGTACTGAAAATGAGGTAGGCAATGCCACATTGCTGTTGTACAACTTTCCTGCCATCCAGCAAAAAATAGGAACAAAGGATGGACAGATGAAAAGTGTAGGGTGCAGATTTAAGATTGACAGGACAAATGGTACAAATAGTTGGTTGCAATTTGCTGTCCTGTGGAAGCTTTATTTAGTACCGAGATCATCTCAGCGTGGTGTCATGGTACCTCAGAAACAGTGTTTAATCCTTCTTCCCTTTATCTTGCCAAATTAATTTTTATGTTCTCGTAACATCTATGATTTTTATTTGCGCATTCAATCGTGTATTTACTTGGCATGATTGAATGATATGTGTTCTTAATGTGGTTTATCAGTACGTAACGGAGGCACGGTTTACCAACACATTTCCCTCACAGCGTTTTTTTTTTTTTTTTTTTGTTAATAGTAAACTTTATATAAATGAAAAATTCAAACACAACAAGTTCAGTAGTACCATATTGTAGTCTAATTGGATAAAAAAATTCTCACCACAAAAACAAGAGTGGCGAACAACAGACGATAACACAACAGAAGATAACACAACAGGTGATAACACATCAGGCTCACACAAGGTGTTCAAACTGTATCAAAAATTAATAAGTTCGATTAATAAAACATTAATCCTGAGAAGAGACTTCATCCTCAGAGATCTGATGAGACAGTCGCGGACATAAGGAATATGTTCCATTACACGATCACTTTTCAAAGATGTTATTGTACACATATTGTCATCTTTTTCAACCCAAACAATTGAACCAACAATGACAGAGAGATAAAATGTCATTAGTTATAATGTTGGGAGTAGTCTACTTTCTTCTAAAAATTCTGTTATTCCGTTCTTTCCAAATGGACCACAGAATAACTTGAATCAAAGTGCATCTTCTTTTAGATGAAAGATCAGATTTCAGTGGAAGAATACATGAAAATAAATCAACAATAGAACTAATGATAGGATATAAAAGATCTTGCAAAAAGACATGCCAAACAACTGTGGCGAAAGAATAATTGATAAATAAATGATTAATTGAATAATTTCCCTCACAGAGTTGGTTCGCATGTTTTAAGTTTTCCATAGTACGGTAAGTTATGAGCTATGACTTAGAGATTAGATGTATAATATTTAGTTTTGTATTAATGGTTGCATTTTATCGGAGAATGGTTTGAATAAAGAATTTTATCATTATTATTATTTGAGATTAATAATTTTGATTCCATTTGATTTTAATAATTATTAGAGAGTTATCATAGAAGTATTTTATATTGTTAATTGAATCCTTGTACAAGTGATATGCACGCTCATGAGATATTATAAGTGTTTTGAATGGAATGCATGAGCTTATACCTTAGCTTGCTTTAAAAGTTATGTGTGCATGGGTGGAATTCTTGTTGCCTAGTGAGTAAGTTGTTGACGCATGAGTTGTACTGTGCGTGCATAGTGTGTGGTGTCATCGTGTGTGTTGTGTTGACGCTTGTCCCATGCACATTTTTAATCTTACAGCTATTTAGAGGAGGCAGTACTGTTGGCAACCAAACAACAACAAGAAGCTTGAGTTCCTGAGATTGAGAAAAAGAGAGGAAGAGGAAAGGAGAGAATTATTGAGCTTTCGAGAGAGTGTGATGAGAGAATTGAGGGGAGTTCCTGTATGAGTGAGAGTCGGGTTGCACATAGGAGAATTTGAGAGTGAGAGTTTTTGTAGAGAGGGAGTATGCTTTACTCGGCATTGGAGGAAACTTTGGACAAAGTGTTAATGCTGATGATCTCCTCTTTGCCGTATGGGTGTTTGTAGACGTAGGTTGAACTCATAATTTTGATGGATTCACCTCTTTATATCTTTTGCATGTGTTTTGATTGAAGGTGTAATACAGGTTAGGTCATGCTAATTGACTTGTAAAATTTGTAGTTCGATTGGACCTAGAGTGAGCCAGGCTGGTTAGCCAACCAGGTTGATTTTTTAAATTGTCTAGCCCAACACGGCGCAGGGCCTGGGGCAAGGCTGGGCCATGGGTCAAGTGGGTCCAATCTAGTGGTTCATTGCTTTATCTTATTTTATTTTTTTGTAAATCTAGGCAAGCCTAGGCCCAACCCAGCCTAGTTCGACGACCAAGCCCAAATAGGCCTAGTCCATCAGACCTTGCGGGCCAGGTCCTTGGGCTTGGTACGGTCCATGGCCCAATCCAAGCCTAGGCTGGGTCGACCTGTCTATCTCTTGGGTTAGGTTGGGTCGAGTCGGGCCAGGCCAGGTTGGATGGCCTAGCTAGATTTACACCTCTAGTTTTGATTGTGTTTTTTTTGTGTGTGTTTTGGTTGCAATGTGGGCTCTAGGTTATTTAGTAGTGCTCGTATTATGGAGCTCCGACAAAAAGGATCGCCAACAGTTGAGTTGAGTTTCTCTATGTATTGTGAGTGTAAGCTTGGATTTGAGGTACACCTTTCATAGAGTGATTTTTTGGGTGTAGTTCGAGTTGTACTATATGTTTGTATGTTGAATCTAGCATTGTGTGTCATTTACAACAACTATGGATGATTTTTCATGCTTGAATTAAGATTAATGGTGTTTGATAATTCCCATTGTTAGCATTCATTGTGAGAGTGTGTTGGCTTTTATTGGTAATATCTTGAGTTTTAGGTGTTGGATTTTTGTGATTTCAATTGTAAGTGATAGATAGCTTCCAAATTTTCATTTTGATATATTATATGCAATTTTCTTGGTTGTGTGTTGGATTTTGTGGATAAATGCATGTTGTAGTATTTTTGATTGCCCTATTTTTACTCCTAATGGACAGGTTACAAGTGCAGGTCACAGGCGTAGATCTTGGGTGTGATTTAGTTGCGCGATTAGGCCTGTACAGTAGGAGGTTGTGGCTGTTGTGTTTACGTATATTTTGATTTTTATTTGAAAAAGGTTTTCGAACGTTTTTCATTAATTTCTGTTTGTAGAGACAAAAAGATCGAGAAGGTTGATGTCTGTGGACTAATAGAACTGAGGCTGAGGTCCAAGAGCCAAGAATGTTAGAGAATCATATTGATGAACCAGAGATGAATGATACCTTTAGAGGTTCACATGCGAGGCATAGATTGAGATTTCAAGTTAAGTGTCAGTAAGGTTAGGGGTAAGAGTCCCTAAGTGGCTCAAGCACAAAGACTTGTATATTCACAGAGTCAGGGGTTTAGATTTTCCCTATGTGGCTTGGATACCAAGGATGTCGATAGTGTGTACCCTAAAAGAGTCGACCAAAGTGTAATATACACATACCTCGCTTCTAATGACGTTCCATAATGGATAGTTATGAGGGTTTTTTTAGAGAGGAGGGACCCAAGATGGGTGGACTCCTTCGTAGGATGGTTCGTTAGTGGTGGTATAGTGCGCTTTGACAAGTACTGCTTGTGATCGATGTCGGTCACTTGGGCCTGAGTGACACATGTATGTGTGTGCTATTAAGGTGTTCTATATGCGATATAGGACTTTCAAGGCATTGTGGTTGTTTGTTATGCACATTAAGTATGTGGGATCAGACCATAACTTTTGAGTTACTCAATTATAATTGAGTGCTCTATGCTGTGTTGTGTTTTTAGTGATTTTATTGTTGAGTCATGGATGCATGCTTTTATGATAAGATACTTCATGTTTTCCTAAGCCTCAGTCATTATAACTTCAATTTTTGAGAAATACAATGGACCTAATTTTGGTAGTTTCAAGTTGAGTGACTTTGAGATGTATGTCTTAGATTTTTGCATGTATGTTCTTGGTTTGGTTTTTTGTGTTTAGCAATTTGGATGGGGTTTTAGGATGGAATGAAGACAAAAGATCTATAGTTTATCTAGCACATTGGAAGTATGCATTTGAGGCATGTGTTTCATGTGCGTATTTTTGACAAGTTTGTGGTCGTGTTAAGTTTTCGATGATTTTAATATTAGTTTTCTAACAGATATCTTGGTGACTCATACGCATCAAGATTTCATAGGTTTTATAGTAGACTATTGGGATATCAATATTAAAATGCTAGTATCGTTTAGAGTTGTAGTTTTTGAGTTGGATGTTGGCGATACATGCACAGGTAGTTTAGTGCATCGTCCCTTTCTGTGATTTGGCTTTCGACATCAAGATTGTGATATCAGCCTCAGATTTGTGAGTTTTGCAGCTATTTAGAGGAGGCAACACTGTTGGCAACCAGACAATAGCAAGAAGCTTGAGTTTCTAAGATTGAGAAAATGAGAGGAGAGGAAAGGAGAGAATTCTTAAGCTTTTGAGAGAGTGTGATGAGAGAATTAAGCGGAGTTCCTATGTGAGTGAGAGTTCAGTTGCAGACAGGAGAATTTAAGAGTGAGAGTTTTTGTGGAGAGGGAGTCTACTTTGCTCGGCACTGACGGAAGCTTTGGACGGAGTGTCAACGTTGACGATCTCCTCTTTGCTATGTTTGTGTCTGTAGAGGTAGATTGATCTCCTTTTTCCTATGTTTGTGTCTAATTTTGTGCCATTTTTCTATCAGTTCTGGTCCTCCTGGTTCTAGTTCGGTTGACTGAATCCTTTTGGTTTGGCGTTCCAACACCTTGAGTGTTGATCTTGTGTCTAGTTCGGCCAACCGATTCTTTTCGATTGACCAAATCAGAGATTTTTTGGTGACCGATTTGGATTTGAGTCTATCATTTTGATGCCTTGAGCCCAATTCGTTCGACCAATCCAATTCGACGTGCCGATTTAGGACCTAGTTGGCTTTATGAAATGGCTTTTCGAGGTTTTTCCGGATTGGTTTGTTTTACTTGTTTGAAATGGAATTGTGAGCCATCAGTGGTGATCTTGTAGAACACTTGATGCGTCAGTTTTGTAGAGATTTTTGGAAGAGTTTTTCAAAGATATAAAATGATTTTGAAAATGGATTTCAAAGGAATGTTATGGCCCATTTTGGAAATGGTTTTTCCTGGTTCTCTGTATACAGGCTGAGAGACTGTGGGACCGTGTCGTCAAAACCAGGGAATGTGACGACATTCTTGGGTGGTCGGGTGCATCTCCCTGGTTGAGGTCAGGGGCTGAGATGCTTGAGGTGGAGATTCGTTAGGTCTTAGAGGTATGAAACTCATTGACTGTCGTTTGGAGGCTAAGGTTGAGGTCCACAGGTCGAGGTGTTTTATGGCATGATAAAGAGGTATGATACTCCTGTTGTCGCCGTGAGCATTGAGGTATGATACTCCTGTTGTTGCCGTGAGCATTAAGGTTCAGGTATTGTCGAGTGTGGAGGTATGAGACTTCCTCTTGGGCACCGTGTGGAGAACGTCATGAGGAGGAGTACCCTGTGAAAGCCAATGTGGGTGAGACACATGCTTCGTAGCTGGTAGCATCTTAAGAGACAAGACTGTCTTCCTAGGAGGGGTTCGCTTTATGAGGGTTCTCCAAGTAGGAGAATCGCGAGACGATGCAGCTCCTGCATAGGATGGCACGCTGTGGCAGTGCAATGCACTTCAGTGATTGTTTGTGGTCAGAGTTGGTTGCTCGATGTTAAGTTTTTCGACTCATTGCGTATGGTTTTAGCCATTGAGGGCCTCGCTTGTGATTGTGAACTGGTAGAGCCTTTGTCTATTTGGTTTGGTTGGTGTAGGCTATGTTTCTTGTAGTTTGGGCCTAGTAGGGCTTTGTTTTCTGGTTTTCGACCTGTTAGGTCCAAGTAGTTGGTTTTTAGTGGATTTAGAGATAATGATTGCGAAATAGTTTTAAAGGAAAATTATTATAATTTTTTTTTTGTCGTTTTCGTAGGATGCGAGTTGGATGATTTTTGTCACTCACGCTTATTTCTCATGATTTTGGGTTGCAAGTGCAAGCGAACAAGTAGGTTTTTGCATAATGCACATAGTCTAAAGTTTCGTAGCCGCATACACAGGTTCCTGGTTGTTAGATATTACTATTTAGTTTTTAGTTTCCTGTAATTTAATTTGTTTTAAATTATTGTGGAAATTGGGAACGTTATAGACTTGTATGCATCATAATTTCATAGGTTTTAAAGTAGATTATTTGGACATCAATATTGGAATGTCAGTGTCATTTAAAGTTGTGGTTTCCATGTTGGATTTTCCGTAGATTTCTATTTTAGGTGGGGATATATGCACAGATGGTTGGGTGCATCATCCCTTCCCATGATTTGAATTTTGACATCGAGATTGTGATGTCAACCTCAGATTTGTGGATTTCACGCATTGCGATGATGTGTCATGCTTACGCGTTCCACTAGTGTGTTTTGATTTAGTTTTCTTATTTTGTAGAATTAAATCTGTCTTGATCTAATTTAAGTTTTGTATTTTCTTGGTGGATGTGTATTGAGTGATCTTTTTAGTGGTCACTCACGCATGTGTTGTATTGTGTTTTGTAGGTGTAGATTAAAAGATGTATTTCTTGTTAGTACATATAAAAGTGTCACTCGACTACACATCGTGAATCTTGGATAAATACTCTATTTTAATGTTTTTATTTATGTCATAGTTTTGATTTAGATTCTATTATAATATGATTTTTTTTTAAAAAAAGGTGAAGTTTTACATATGCAATTGTAGTAGGGTTTTTGAATTCTAGTCTAACAGATTTTAAGAAGAGTCACTCCACCATACATCATGAATCTTGGACAAATACTCTTTTCTGATGATTTTATTTATGTCATAGTTTGGATTTAGATTCCATTACAATGTAATTTAAAAAAAAAACATGAAGTTTTACATATGTAACTGTAGTAAGGCCTTTGAATTCTAATTTGACAGGATTTTGAAAATTAAATCTTAGATAAATATTCTTATCTGATGATCATAATGTGATTAAAAAAGAGTGAAGTTTTACATATGCAACTGCAGCAGGCCTTTGAATTCTAATCTGGCAGATTTTGGCACATATTGTTGCTAGGACTTCTTGAGCTTCAAATGAATGAATTATGAACATGAGCTATTGTGACAGCACTGTGCTTCGGTATCCAGAGAAGGAGGACCAGAAGCAGCCCACAAGGGACGTCCTCCAGAGCTGTGTGTGTATGATAGTATGGAGTGGAAAAAGGTCACCTCTTTGTGGACACAAATCTTGGGCCTACCTGTACGGTCCAATAAAGAGGAACTAATTGAGTTTGATGATCTGCTACTCTCGAATCTTAATTGGGTACAGTGATGTGTCACAGTGTCAGTAGGATTGTCATTTCTTTTTCTCATATATTACGTCAGATAGTAACATGTAAATCAAATAATTCAGCTACCAAATACTACGGTATAAATTACTGAGTTGTGTCCACTGCTTCTTGTAATAAGTTTATCTCGAGGATTTTTGTAATTCAATACCCTTGCTAAAATCTTTTGCAGTAAATATCCCTCTTACAATAAAATTTATTATAATACCCTTCTTAATCAATTAAATTATTGAGAATGTTCTTCAGTCAATCTTTAACTCAACAATGTTTTTTTGTTAACGGTAAAATTTAACTCAACAATGTTAACCACATCTTTATTAACGTTAGAAAATATTAGTCTACGTTCTATTTTTTTGGTTTTAGCATGCAATTCTCTTGTTTTTCATTTTCCTTTTCATATCCCTAACTCCTCTTCCTTCTTCATCGTGAGGGGGTGATGATGACAATGTAATGGTGGTAGACATAACGAGGATAGTGATGCTGAAGTGGTGGTGTTGGTGAAGAGCTGGTGATTGTTACGATATTATCACGATATTATCGATAATGGTAATGTGATGAAGTGATTATAGTATAGTGGTAATAGTGGTGGCGGTGGTGATTGTGATGGAGTAGCTTGATGGTGTTGATAATAATAAGGTGACTGAAGATGATGGTGGTTCCATAGATAATGGCAATAATGATGGTGATGATGAAGTGATAGTGGTAATTATTCTATCATCGATGACAATTGTAAGAGTGATAATGACTATAACAAGTTGGTGGTAGTAGTAGAAACAACAGAGTGGTGGTATAGATGACGTCAATGATGATGATGGGAACAATGGTGGTAATGATGACGACGATTATGATGGTTGCAGTGTCAATGATCATAGCGTGATACTAGAGACAGTAGTGGTGGGTGGTGAATTGGTGATGAGGTGAATGAATAGAGAGTTGATTCCTTATTTTACGTTAGATGAGTTAGATTAGAGTAGCAACACTCGTTAATTGGTAGTGGGAGGAAGTGAAGAGAGATGATGGGTATATTGACAACAATTAATTAAGAAGGGTATTGTAATAAATTTCATTATAAGAAGGGTATTAACTAAAATAGACATTTTTAAGATTTAACGTGGGTATTGTCAAAATAATCGCTTAAATCAACCACATACATTAAAGAGAAAAAAACCACATGCACTACAACTTCCAATTTTGGTGAGTTTCGAAACTACCCATTTTCAATTCCACTTATTTACCCTCATCAGAAATGCTAGTTTTGCTATACTAATCGCTCTAATGATGCTTTCCTTCATGTCCTGTAAATTACATGCTTCATGGATTTCACCTTGATTGATTGGGATAATTAGAAAACTCAATGCTGAAGTCACATTGAAAAGCAAACATTAAAAATGTGTTTTCAATCACTCCTGAGCTAATCTAATAAAATTATGTAAGGTTTGGATCCTCACATGTCTTTAAAGAACTTCCTGCGTGTCTATCTCACTAACCCACAAGTCTTAAGCAAATCAATAATAATATGGGGAACTGCCTTGCCCTAAAAAAAGCCACACAACATAATTTTTTGGAAACAATATTTATATTAATAATTCCTGGCTATGAGACCACCACCAGGAAGAGGCAAAATTTAAAGTCCAAGCTGAGACAAACATATTAAGGATCCAGTAGATCTCTCGGGAAACCTAAAATTGGCCCCTGATAAAGTACAAGAGTGGCCAAAATATGTCCGAAATTGCAAAATTAATAATTCCTTTTAGAAAAAGATCAAGAGGAGTGATCTTCAGTAGTTCTACCCTCTACAGAAGTATTTGCTGAGAATATAGGAGTCCCAGGGTTTGTGTTGACAAAGGAAGTCCCAACATTTTGCTGATTCAGACTCCAAGAATGTTGCATTTCTGTAGCCATTTGAATTAAGGAGTCCTTTTCAAAACCTATGGCCAAGGTTACTGTCCAAACATTCATAAGAGAAATAATATGAAGTAAGATTATCCTAAAAGAATTAGATATGTTGCAAAAAATTCTACTATTTCTCTCCTTCCAGATATATCAAATCACAGCCGAGACTAGCCCGTGCCAACCTTTATCAGATATTGCAAAGGCACAATGAGGCTTATAGTTGAAAGATCCTTTATATGATAAAAAACAGGATACATGGAATCCATGACAAAAAACTTTCAAATAGAAATTGCGAAAGGGCAATGGATGAAGACATGAGATACTGTTTCATAATAACCGTTACACATGGGGCATGACTCTAGCCCCAGCCAACCTTTTTTCTTTAAATTGTCCCGTGTAAGAATCTTATTAGACACTGCTAGCCAAGAGAATAATTTAACTTTTAGAGGCACCCAAGCCTTCCAAATGAGTTTATATAAATGAAATCTCAGTCCGTCATCATTTAAAACTTTGTAACATGAATTAACTGTAAAGAGCAGGGAGTGATT
>JAMKQA010021406.1:0-11494 GCA_024699735.1 Posidonia australis | reverse complement strand
CAGTTTTAACGCATCGTCTTGCGCATTCATTTAGTCTTGTCACATCCATACACATTAGCATGATTAGAGCATGATCTCAGTTTAGCAAACATTCATCAAACCTTTGGCAAGCAATAGGACTAGAAAGACCGAGTTTCTCGAGCGTACGAGGGTGCCTAACACCTTCCTTGTGCGTAATAGGAATCCTTACGCATCCTCTGGTTAGCAGACATCCAGCCTTCACATCTACATCCCATGCATTCATCCTTTTGTGGTTTTCCTCGTCTTTCCCTTTAAAGACTAGGTGGCGACTCCCTTTTCTTTTTCTTTTTTTCTTTTATCCTTGCGCCTTCGCCGTCATCGGCATGGCTGTGGTCTCCTCCTCTCCACCCCTCCCTCCGGGTCGGGCTCGGTCAGACGTGCACGGTCACAGATACTGAGGTTGTGTTGTGGCTGTGTCAACTTCCCCTGGTTTAGTTGATGATATGGTGTTGGCGGCTTCTAGCACTGGACCAACTGTCTTTGGTGTAGCATTGGCTAAACTAACTTTGGCCTTGGATTGGTTGATTCTGATGTTGCATTGTGACCTAAGCCACGTCGCTTTGTTGCCCTCATGTGTGTAGCCTGAGGCCTTCTTCTTGCCTTTTTCGTTATACTCCAAGAATGATAGATCCTTTTTGTTGCAAAGAATCTTTGTGGCTCTGTCATACAACTAGGAGTATGTCTAGAAGTCGCCTATCAATAAGCCCGCTCTTAATGCACTAGTTGTATTCTACGCGATGACTTCAACTACATGGTTTTCTAGGATGTAGCATTTAGATCTAGTAGCCATGTCCCTCCACCTACTGGCGAAGGTGATGAAGTCCTCCTCAGGTTTCATCTTTTCAGCAAGGAGGTCTGTAATCGTGGGCTTGTGCTGGATGCATTGGACATATTGTTGCAGGAATTTTTCTAGCACTAGCTTGAAGTCACTAAGGTCATGTGTTGTGAGTGTGGTGGACCACCTTAGTGCTTCTCCCTCCTGACTCTTGAAGAAGAGGTATACTGTTAGCCATTTATAAGTTGGTAGGGTAAGGCATCCATGGTGAATGTAGGTAGATCACTTCATGGATCACCTGTCCCATCATACTTTTGCATTTTGGGCATTTTGAAACCTAGTGGCAAGGTGAAAGGTGGGAACTTGGAAGAATCGAAGCCAACTGATATTTTTTAAGTGACCCTAGCTTCTGCGAGTGCTTTTGATATGATTCTCTTGATGTATAAACTCAGAGTAGTCGTCTGCCCCTAGCCATGGTACCCTTGGAACTAATGGGATTGTTGTTGCAAAAGGGTACTATGTTGTGGAGGATAGGAGGATTGAGCTTGAGCATAGGATAGGGTACTTCATGGTTGCACAGTTGAAGGTGGGGC
Organism: Posidonia australis; assembly: GCA_024699735.1. Taxonomy (NCBI): domain Eukaryota; kingdom Viridiplantae; phylum Streptophyta; class Magnoliopsida; order Alismatales; family Posidoniaceae; genus Posidonia; species Posidonia australis. The sequence continues at coordinate 10,105 of JAMKQA010021406.1, read as the reverse complement.
TGCTCATAGGTATGGATTTGAATGGTAGCTTAGTGGGGATTGTATAGCCTACTGGAAGAAATGGTAGACCGAAGGTGCGGGATACTACTTGTGCGAAGGTGAGGTTGCACCTAGGTAAGGATGTGAAGGGTGACTTGCTAGAGGTGATGCAACCTGTGGGACTGAGGGGTAGACTTGGGTAGTAGAATATTGAACGGGAGATTGTGTTATTGGGCCTTGTGCTGGGAAATTTATCATTGGGCTTGGTGATATAGTGTATGTATTTCCCATAAACGGTGTAGCTAGTGGGCCCAGGTAGAGTTTAGGGGGGAGAATCCATGGAGTTTTGGAATTTGTGGGCTAAAGAGATTGGAATGGGCCATGGATTGATGAGCTTTGCTAATTGTCCCTTTAGGTGAAGCATGGGAATTGATCGGTAGAGGGGTACTCTAAGAATGGACATAGCTCGTCTCTCCCACTCCCTCCCTTTATCAAAAAGTTGGTCCCCAAGTGGATTTGGAGGATCAAACAAGTATTCACATCGACCCACAACACTACAACATGCTCGCACTACAAATGTTGGAGTAGTTGTGATGCCTATCGTGGTTCGGACCGCACTTGACATCGTTGGCACGTAGAGAGGATTTGTGTAGGAGTAGTTGTGGATGAGGACGTGGAGGCTACAGATGGAGCTCTGGAGGTGCACATAGGCTTGGATTGAAAGGTTCTTTATGGATCTAGGATTCTGACTTGATTTCGAAAGGGCTTCACTTGATCTCTCTCTCTCTGGGCAACCTCTCTCTAATTTTGTAAAGTCTCCTAGAACTCAAGGTCAGGGGGCTCTATTTATAGGCACGAGGACATCAGATCTCGTCAAAAGCAAGTCAAGAAAATATCTAGATATTGAATCTGCTTGGAAATTCAAAAAAAGGGATATTTAGGACACGTCGCCAATCCCATCGGCAACATATAAAGATATGTCGCTAGTTGTAGCAACGATAGGCCAACAGATCCTATTTTCCTTTGTCAGAAAAAGGGCAAAAACGTCTTTTGCAAACTAATTGCCGCACCTTGTGGCAACGAGTTCTAAATATCTCCACGTTTAAAATAAATATCCAAAACTGATTCAACAAATATCTAGCAACTGTAAATGACTCGTTTTGACCTTTTCAAACCCTCTTGAAATCATTAGAATATTCTAGAAAATATTTGAATTCAAAATCAAATTTTAAATCCAAATTCAAAGTTAAAATCACATTTAAAAGATAAAATCCCTAATAATTACGAGGATTATGTTAAATATATCTATAAAAAATTCCAGTCTCGTAATTACATAAATATTTGGAAATTAAGCACATATCGAAATTATCTTTTTAAATTATAAATAATTCTAGCATTTAAAAAGGTGATAATTAATATCATATCTCGTTTTTGAACATGAAAAAAATATATGATATTAAAATCAACGTCATCCATTCTTCTAGAATTTTTTGGAATTATCTAGCATTGAAAAAGATTTATATGATATTTCATAAATATATAAGTACTTAGAAAATCCTAGAAATTAGAATAACTATGGGAAAAATCATGATAATATTTATAAATACCCCATAAATTATATTAAAGCTCGAGATGACACATTATCTAGAGAAAGAATTCCAGGATTCTCGTCGCCTATTGGTGTGACAATGAGACTAGTTGCCTGTACCTGTGGCAACGAGACTAGTCGCTTATACTTGTGACAACGAGATTAATCGCCTATACTAGTGTGTGACCATGCTGGTGGAACCCTGCACGGCTCTCCCATACAGGGTGCGTGGAATCACTCGAGGAGACCCGATATGTCAAGGCGAAGATGGTGAATCTGAACAAGAAGACTAGACTCGGAGATACCAAGGAAAGATGAGAAAGGATAAGGAAAGGAGTCGCCACCTAGTCTTTTAATGGAAAGACGAGGAAAACCAAACACACAAGAAAACCAAGAAGCAAACAAGATGCAGAAAACATGTGTGCTCTGTGGCTAATGGATAAAATGCACAAATGAATGCGGGCCAGAGAGAGGGTAAGGATTCTTGTTACGCATGGGGAAGGTATTAGGCACCCCCAATGCACTTGAGAAAACTCGGTCTTTCTAGGTTTCCTACTTGTCAATGGTCTAATGGGTGTGTGCTTGCCTATTTTGAATGCTCATGCTAATGATGACTAGGAAACATGCCAATTCAAAGAAAAGAAATGAAATAAAGGGAAAAAGTTAATCCGAGGGTCAAATGTAGGCATTGAGAATGCCGCTTTACTGTATGTCCTTGGGCGATGAGGAAAATTGTGAAAGTCAAGAAATTCTCGGAAAGTGTCTTGCAAATCAGCAGAAATTTCGATAAATCTGAGAAAATCAAAATGGGGAAAATAATCATCATTTCGGGACAATGTCAGCTTTGATAAGCCTTTTACTATATGCCCTTAGGCGATGGAATGCCAAATCAAATCTAAAGATGCGAAAATTGAAAGGAATCTAGGAGATGGTGACAAAACCAAGCTCGAAAAGAGTTGGAAAAGTGTGCGCAAAGTAAAGAACAAAAGACAAGAAAATTTCATGAAAAAGTGCGACAAAATGTGCAAAATGCATGTGTGAGTGTAAAAATACGAATTCTAGGGGCCTTTGCGAAAAAATAACACAAAATCCAAAATAAAACTAAAATTCTGAAGCCCAAATCATAGGAAAATGCATTCTATGCAATTATGAAGAAATCTGGTGTCAAATTTGCAAATATGTGCTTTTTTGCCAAATTGGTGTTTCCTAGGGGTTAGAATGCAATTCTGCCACTAAAACATGCATTTAATGCAATTAAGTAGAAACTCAAGGTAAAATATGCAAGAAAAAGATTCATGAATGTTTCAAGGGCAATTCAGTAAATTTACCCTAGAAAACAGGCATTCAGTGTGAAATCTGTAAAGTGTGGGGGCTAAAATGCAATTTAACTAGAGAGATATGCATTTAGAAAGGTTTCTGTGAAGTTCAGGGGTTTAAATGCAATTTATTCAGCAAAATATGCATTCAGAATGATTCCAGAGAAGTTAGGGTCTAAAATGCAAATTAACCAAAGAAAATATGCATTCTGTGTTATTTTAATGAGGTTCAGGGGATTAAATGCAAATTAACCAGCAAAATAGGTATTCATAAAGGTTTCAGAGAAGTTTAGGGTCTTAAATGCAAAGGCATTGGATTAATATGCATAAAAAGGTACTCTAGGGGTTTTTACTAAACTTTTAAACCTGGAAAACAATATTTTGACTGTTCAGGGAGCATAATGCAATATTTTCAGTTAAAACTTTATTCAAACGATTTAAGAAAAATGATTATGGACCTAAATGTAAGAAAAGGACCTATTTGATATAAAAAAAGGACCCAATTGCAACAGACAGAAAGTTTTAGACTTTTATTAAAATAAAAAGTTTAAAATTGTTTTTAAAAGAAAAGGCAGTGACGGCCGTCGGCGACAAAGCTCTGCCGTCGACGACCGCCGGAGAGGCAAACAATGGTTTTTCCTATGGTCTGATCTGAGATTAGACCCCATGGGAAGCAAGAAGAAGAAGAGGGGAGAAGATCCAACGGCCTGGATCGAGGTTCCGCCGGTGGGAGTGGGCTTCCAGAAGCGAGTATGGTGGATGATGACGCGGAGCGGAGCTTCACCTGCTGTCGACGCCTTTTCCTCTGGCGAGCAAGGTCACGGGAGCATTCCAGAGGTCGTGGCGTGGATCTGAAGTCATTCCATGCATTTCATACATTTATCATGTATTTATCCATATTTATCCACACTTTACTAATCATTTTCAATATTACTCAGGGTCCTGATTTGGCATATCGAATAGGGTCTCGATCGACCCAAAATCCCTGATTCGATAGACTGAAATATTTCGATATATCGAATCCCTGTCAGTTTTATCAGTCCCCTGCCAAAACGGTCGACCGAAATCATTCGATCGTCCGAAACCCCTTGATTCGGTCAACCGAATTTCCCCCAGTCGTCTAAATCAGTGGTCCAGGGAACCACCTGAGAGCATTTCGGCATACCGCTTTCTGTGATTGAGGAAAACATCCCCGACCTCTATGTCACTTCTCCCCAAAGTGGGAGTAAGCGGACACCTCTAAAATAGCACAAAACGTACAAGTAAAACATGGGGTGTAGACCTCCAAGCCTACTTCAAAACCCCTCAAAACGATCATACAACCATTAAGCATGTTGTTCTAAAGAAAATCACAAAGCCATAAGGCCCATTCGATGTCACTGTAGCATGCATCAAGAATTCCACAAAATATACATGGATTAACATGATATCAACGTAAAGACATCATTCCTCACAATCCAACATATTTTCCTATTTTTTGCATGATTTTAACAGCAGTACCCATTGATTTATCCATTGACCCTAACATACCTCAACAGACGATGGGAAACGAAAAGGGAACGCGTAGTTGGCTTCGACGAGCCTCGCGTGTCCTCAAGCTCCGGGGTGCACTGCACCAGCCTCCCCCCTCGCACTCACGTGATCTCCTCCGGCGTGTGACTCCTCCTCAGCCTCCACCCTCCCTCTCGCCCTCTCTCTAGTTTCTCCACTCCTCCCCCATGCTGCACGCCACCCTTAAATCACTACCGCCTGCCATCCCCGTGGGTTCTGCCGGCCTCCTGCCAGCGTCCCTACCGTTGACAGGATGGGCAACCCTCCCGCCAGGCCTCACGTGTAAGGGAAACTAGGTCACAGGTGTGGTCATGGGGAGATGGGGCACAAGACACATGGGGTTGGTCTCTTTGACTAGGCCACCCTCAAGTCCAAATGGGTTTTACCCCAAACACGGATCCCAGTTATATAATAGACCCACAAGCCATAGAAGCCACACCACAAAGGAGAAATCAGGGGCACAAAACACAAGGAGAGACCACAACCAACAAACACAACCTGAATTCACCATTAATAAACCACACATCGATAATTACAAGAAATTCCATGGTTTATATTAAATGGAAAGCTAGGCACAGATGTTACATCATACCCCCTCAAAAGAATTTCATCCTCGAAATTCACTGATCAAACAAATGGGGGTACTGGGACAGCATGTCCGCCTCCCACTCCCAAGTAGCTTCCTCAACACCATGATGCTACCATTGGACTAGCACAAGAAGAATCACCTTGTTCCTAAGGATCTGCTCCTTCCTATCAAGGATTTGCACAGCATCCTCCACCATTGTCAAATCTTCCTACAGCTCGTCCGACTGAACTGGAATCACTTGGGATGCAGCAGCCAAACACTTCCTCAACATTGAGACGTGGAACACTCTGTGCGCTTGAGAACTCTAGAGGCAAGTCCAACTGATAGGTAACTTCCCCAAACCTCTTGACAATCTTGAAGGGTCCAATGTAGCAAGGGCTCAACTTTCCCCACCTCCCAAATCTAAATATGCCTTTTTTTGGTGACACCTTGAGGAAAACGAAGTCTCCAACCTAGAACTCAAGAAGTCTAGCCTCTGATCAACATAACTCTTCTGTCTGCTCTGTGTAGCCGCCAATCTCTTCCTGATTAGGTCCACTTTCTCTGCATACGGCTGCACAATCTCTGGGCCCACAAGCTACCTCTCGCCTACTTCATCCCAACAAGTAGGTGTTCTACTGGGTCTGCCATACAATGCCTCATACGGTGCCATACCTATGCTAGAATGGTAGCTATTGTTGTAGGTGAACTCGATCAACGAAAGATGACCTTCCTAGCTCCCCCTAAAGTCCAGAGTGCTGGCCCTCAACATGTCTTCTAAGGTCTGAATAGTCCTCTCAGTCTACTCGTCTGTCTGAGGATGGAAGGCCGTAATGAAATGCAAAATGGTGCCGAAAACATCTTGCAGTGCTCCCTAGATTCTAGATGTGAACCTGGCGTCCCTATCAAACACAATGGACACCGACACCCCATGCAAACGGACTATGTCAGCCACATACAACTCTGCCAACTGAGTTAATGGGAGATTTACCCTCATAGGCAAGAATGTGCTGACTTTGTGAGATGATTGACGATCACCAGATGGTGTCGTTCTTTCTCCTAGTATTGGGCTGTCCTGTCACAATGTCCATGCATACATGCTCCCATTTCCACACCGGGATATCCAGAGGTTGTAACATTCCTCCAAGCTTCTGGTGTTCAATCTTCACCATATGGCAGGTTGCACACTTCATCACATGCTCAGCTATCTCTCTTTTCATTCCAGGCCACTAAAAAGTTCTCTTCAAATCCCTGTACATCTTGGTGCTCCCGGGATGAATTGAATACTTAGACCGATGGGCTTCATCAAGTAATCCCTATTTCACATCCTCCACTTGAGGCACATATAGGCACAAATCATACCTGAGTCCTCCATCTGCACCAACAGAGAAACGGGGCTCCTCTTTTGCCTCCAATTTAGCCCAAGTCTCCTGCACAAAGGGATCCAGTCATTGAGCAGCTACAATAGTTTCCAGTAACCTTGGGCTAAGAGACATGATTGCTACTCAAGCTCTAGCAGGTCCCTAAGAATGCCGCAACGGTCTACAACCAATCAAATCCTCTAGCATACGCCACTCCTTGATCATCAAACTGGACATCAAGTGAGTGCACCTACTCAGGGCATAAGCGACCACATTAGCCTTCCCCGGATGGTAGGATAGGCTAAAGTCATAGTCCTTCAGGTATTCTACCCATCTTCTCTACCTCAGATTCAGATCCTTTTGAGTGAAGATATACTTTAAACTCCGGTGGTCTGTGAATACCTCAAACTGCTCACCATACAGGTAATGTCTCCAGATCTTCAGAGCAAACACTATTGCAGCCATCTCCAATTCATGAGTGGGGTAATTCCTTTCATGGTCCTTCAGCTAGCGTGAGGCATACGCCACAACTCTTCCATGCTGCATCAGCACACATCCTAATCCTGTGCCACAAGCATCATAGTACACTACAAAGCCCCCACTCCCTGAAGATAAGGTAAAAATTGGAGATGTGACCAGTCGGGTCTTCAACTCATTGAAGCCCTCCTTGCATTGCCAGTTCCAAACAAAAGGAACCTCTTTCTATGTCAATTTGGTCAAGGGTGCTGCAATCCTAGAGAAATCCTATATAAACCTCCTATAATATCCAGCCAAGCCCAAAAAAATTCTGATCTCAGTCACGATCTTGGGTCTGGCCCAACTACTAACTGCCTCAACCTTGGCTGGATCCACCTTAATTCCCTCACCTGAAATGATGTGGCCAAGGAATGTGACCTCTTCCAGCCAAAACTCACACTTAGAAAACTTCGCATACAACTGGTGTTGCCTCAAGGTCTCTAACACCATTCTTAAGTGTGTCTAGTGAGTCTGCACATCAGGGGAATATACCAACACATCATCAACAAATACCACAACAAATTGGTCCAGGTAGGGTCTGAATACCCTATTCACCAGATCCATGAAGGCAGTTGGTGCATTCGTCAATCCAAACGGCATAACCAAAAACTCATAGTGGCCATACCAGGTACGAAAAGTTGTCTTCTGCACATCAATTTCCTAGATCCGTAGCTGGTGATACCCTGATCTCAAGTCAATCTTCGAGAATACTGAAGTCCCCTGAAGCTGATCAAACAAATCATCAATCCTAGGCAGAGGATATTTATTCTTGACTGTAATCTGGTTCAACATCCGGTAATCGATACAGAGGCAGAGTGAACCATCCTTCTTCTTTACAAACATCATCGATGCACCCCATGGTGACACACTTGGTCTGATAAATCCTCTGTCTAGCAACTCCTGAAGCTGATTCTTAAGCTCTCTCAACTCTGCTGGTGCCATCCGATAAGGAGCCTTAGAGATGGAGCTAGATCCTAGCACCAAGTATATCTGGAACTCAACTTTGCGATGTGGCAGCATCCCAGGCAAGTCCTCAGGAAACACATCAAGATACTCCTGAACCACGGGTATATCCTGCACGCTCAGAACTGAAGAAGAGGACATTGTCACACCCACCAGATATCCCACACATCCCTTAGATAAATGGCGGTAAGCTTTCTTTGTAGAAATTATCTTCTTCTGTTCTCCTGGCCTGGTTCCTTGCACCACACACCAACCCTGGTCTAGACACTCAACCAGGACTCTCTTATTGGCACAGTCAATAATAGCTAAATGCTGTGCCAACCAGTCCATCCCCAAGATGATGTCATACCCCTGCATATCCATCACAATTGGACTGGCTCTAAAATCTCGGTCTCCTAATTTCACACAGACTGATCGCAAATATTTCCATGCTAAGCTATGCTCCCCAAAAGGGGTCATCACATCTAGATGGAAGGCCAATCTGGCTGGTCGGTCCCCAACCTCTGTAGCGAAGGACTCAGAGATAAAAGAAAAGGAACTCCCCGAGTCAAATAGAACTCTAGCCAAACGGTCAGTCACAAGAAAGGAACCTAGATAACACCAAATATCCATTAACAACAATATCACACAACAACAGAAACAACAACAACAAACACATAGGGAGAGTACCAGATACAGTAGTGCATAAAGGGAAAGGTTACAATTCAACTACATCCCCTGACGAACCAGCATCAAGTGCAAATATGGAGAACACTCGCCCTTTAGTTAGCTGACAGGGCGTGTCCCTAGCTGGCTTTACAGGATCAGGACAATTTCGCTGGATGTGCCCAGACATTCCACAGTTGTAGCATACCATCTTCTCGGGGATTCCACTATCGATGATAACATTGCGCTACTACATGCCCCGAGCGCCCATAGATATAACAGGTTTTCTTCCTTTCTGGGCCGTTGCTCGAACCAGCCTGACTGTATCCAGCTCCTCCCCCAACAGCAGACTCGGCACGCTCCTTCCTCTTCCTCCCAGAGCTCCTAGAACTACCTCAGCTCTGCCTCCCAGAAGTGAAAGATCGTGGAGCAAATGCCTTCCCCTTACCCTTGGGGTGATCTTCTAGGAACAACCTACGGTCCTCCTCATAATGGGCTGCCAACTCCACTGCTCTAGCCAAAGTGGGGTACTCGTAGCCTAAGATCCTCGATCTGAGTGCTGGAGTCAATCCCTCCACAAATCTCTTGGCTTTGTGCTGCTTAGTGTCAAATGCCTGCGAGAACTGCTCCAATTTGGTGAAGGCCACCTCATATTTGGCTACAGTCATGCTACCCTGCTTCAGGTTTCTAAACTCCCTGTCCAGTCGATCCCGTTCATACACTGGAAAGTACGTCTCGTAGAAGGCTTCTCGGAACTCCTCCCACATCATCAGTAGGTCAGCGTTAGGGCACTTCATACGGCGAGTGGCTCTCCACCACTGGTTCGCGTATCCCTTACACTGAAAGGTAGCCAAACGAACCCACTCCTCAACTGGACACTCCAAGCCCTCCAAGACCTTCTCAATCTCAAGCAACCAAGCCTCAAATTCTTCTGGCTTGCCCCTACCATCAAAAGTCGGCGGGCTCAATCGACGGAACTGCTTAAGCCAGGGATCTTCCTTGGTCCCATCAGTGTTGTTCTTGCCGAAAGTTTGAGCAAAACCATGCATCATATGGCTTGGCTCTTGTCGAAGACCTCCCCAACCACTGTCCTGCTCCTCGCCGGGACTTGTTGTGGGAGAAAGGGAGGAAGGAGGCCTGGAGTGTTTTCTGCACTGGCAGAAAACGGTATGTCGAATTGGTTTCGGCATACCGAAATGCCCCAGGTAGTCCCCTGGTTCGCTGATTCGGACGACCGAAAAGGGTTCGGTCGACTGAATCAGGGGATTTTGGACGACCGAAAATGTTTCGATCGACCGTTGGGAAGGGGACTGGTTAATCTGACAGGGGTTTGGACGACCGAAATGTTTCGGTCGACCGAACCAGGGAAATTTGGTCGACCGGAAGGAAAATCGGTCTGCCGTTTTTGGCCCAGAATGCATGCTATGAAATGAAATGAAATGATGAATAGTAAATGGATAAATGCATGATAAATACATGATAAATGCATGAAATGTGTGAGGATTTCAAGGAATGAAATCCATGTTGTTAAATGGATTTTAAATGATATTTTCTATGGAAAGATAGAAAATAGGACTTGTGTTTTATTGTGAACCTAGGAAAGGGGTGTGAATGCATG
>JAMKQA010021405.1:0-21741 GCA_024699735.1 Posidonia australis | reverse complement strand
CTCCACGGGCGTCTTCTGGTGGTTTCACTAGTTTTCTCACACACTGTTACAAGGTTACAACACTTATTTATAGTGCAACATTAGGGCACAAATCACCTCAAAGACTTATCAGACCCAATAGGCCCAATAAGGATACATACACTTATGAAGACTTAAACAGTCTCCATACCAGAGTAATCCTAACATATATGTATATACATATGTATAATACACGCATAGATATCCTAAATTCAATAATGGGAAATCACTACTCCATGAATTAAATAAAACAAGCCCTTTTAACTCAGTGGTAGAATAACACCATGGTAAGGTGTAAGTCATTGGTTCAAATCTGATAAGGGGGTTTTTCCACGAAACTCTAGTCTTAGTCTTCGTTTTTAAGTTTTCGACGGAGAATAGAAATATTGTTGGTATTTCTATCTATACCGATGAGGGAGGAGTAGAGGATGTGGCCGAGGGAGAGGTCTAGGCAAGCGTCGTACTTGACATCATCAGGCTGGACATGAGGCAGTGGTCGGAAATTCTGCTGTAGGATGGGAGGGATATGGATATAGAGAGAGGAAGGGAGAGAGAATGATCGTGAAAGAAAGTGGCGAGGTGGGGATAGAGAAAGGGAAGTAAATAGGTAGTTATTTAAAGAGTAATAGGAGATTGGGAGGTTATTAGGTGTGTTTTCATTTTAGTTTTTAAATTTGAATATCAAATTTAAGGAAATTAGTGGTTTTTGCAATTTTGGTTTTAGTGGTTTTGAGTATCATCAAAGGTTGTTAACGGATGATTGAGACTGAACTTCATTTTAAGGGAAAGATGTAATTGATCTCTTGTCTATGTACACACACACACACACATAGCTTGTGTTTATGATATTTCCTTTACAATAGAGTTATATTTAAAATTTTAAACTGTCAGTTTTCAGAAGTGTTTTATGTTGTTAACAAGAGTTATATTCTAAACCATTTAGTCTATTGGAGATCTTACAATGTGCTTATTCTAGTTTTGGAACATCTTTTCTTAAAAACGTACACCTTTTCCATGGAGTTGATGTAAAACTTAGTGCACCTACTTGTTACCTTTATGTCATGAAACTATGTTTTAAAAGATGGGTAGAAAGGTGTACCTGTATCTTATAATGAAATTTGAATATGCCGCTACTGAATCGACGTCATATTTCATTGCAGATCAACGTTGCACCGAGTAGTGATCAATGGAGGGGTGCGTTACTCAGTAAGTAACTTATCATTCTGCAACCCTTACCCTAAATCTTCACTATACAAAAGAAAATTGGTAATATTTCTCAATACGGGTTTTGAATAGACATTAAGATTAGAAGACCACATTGGCAAGCAACATTCTTTGAATTTATTGATAGTCAATTTCTTTGTACGTACTCAATGTTCAATATTCTCTGTTTGTTGGGACAGATTGCATATTTTGTGGAGCCTAGTCATGACTGCCTTGTGGAGTGCTTGCCATCCTGCAAGTCGCAAACGAACCCCCCAAGGTAAGTTACAAATATACTGTCCAGTCAGGTGTATCCATCTTTGTATATTTATTGACATACATCAATGTAGTTCTGCAACTCACGTTAATAGTTGATGTTCAAGCCCTGGGCTCGATCACCCTTTCTCTTCCATGCTGACTGATCTGTATGGCAAGAAATATAGATACTTAGAAACCATCTTCTTGATAATGTACTTGTCAATGCTAAAAAGAAATTTGTGACAGGTTCCTTCCAGTGAAGTGTGTAGAATATCTGAGCCAGCGGTACAAGGATACACACTCTGACCTGAGCTTGTACAAGGAATGAGGAATCCAACATATATAATTGCAGCGGGTTGCTACTTTCTTCCCTTGTACAAATGTGGCTATATTATTTGAAGTGTCAGTGCAGTAATAAAAAGATGCAGGGTAATTTCCTGATATATTGTGACTCATGCATGTTCTCATCTATCAAAGTTTTCCTTGTCTTGTTAAGGAAGTTTGTAATAAGAAACTAGTTTTTAATGCATTAAAGTAAAATTATGCTTATGCACCAAGATATTTCAGCAACGGATCATTTGAAGTCTTTTATGAAAGTATTGTATTGGTGTTACAAACTATAGGGGCAAATTTATATCCTCGTAAGCTTGTACGCTAATGCTCGTGCTTTGTCCTACATTTGAAATAGGAAACCAAGCCTATCGTGTGTTTGATCACATCACTTCCTCTTATGAACAAGCTACCTTGCAAGGTGAGCCTGAAAATTATGCAATTTTTTGTTAGTCACACTTTTGGACCACAATAATGTAACTTGGATGGGACTAGAGGTCTTATAGTGATAAAATAATTTATTGTGAAATTTGATAATAAACAAACTTCTAAGTGGAGGAAAGTGTTCTTATATTAGGAGTTAGGACTAAGCATTTTTACTAATGCCAAGTGTTTTTTTTGTTTCATGAATGTAGCAATGTTGAACCAAAATCTTTCTTACAATTAATTGCGCAATGAAATGTTGGCAAGAATTTGTTAAATTGATTACAAATAATCTACCAAATTATTTGATATTTTCTGAGAGGATTGTATTAATCTGTTTGGTTTTGCATTATTGTGTATAAGCTGATATTATAGTTTTGGTTGTTTTCTGTGATACACTTGATTTTATTAAGTTGATGGTTTTCATAGGATATTGGTCATTACAAAGCATGTAAAAACTCCTATTTTTTAAAGGAACCATTTTGATCAGCTTTTGTGAATTTAGTATCCTAGAGAATGCTGGGCTTCCACAGCTTTTGATTTTAGGTCCATGAAGATACATTTTTTTTGGTTTGCTTCTGTATGAAATTTACTTTTCTAGAGATCATTTGGTTCAATTTTTCTGATTCCTCTCAGATTTTGAACTAGAAAAATTAAACTGAACTGTAAATATAGTTGAGTATAAGAAATTTAGATAAAATAGTGAGGTTATGATTACATGTAGTGATGTAGAGTTTTCATTGGATGTTGGAACTCTTGTTCTAGTGAGAGAGTACAAAATGGTCATTAGGTAAAAAAAGTCTTCACAATCCTGGTGATTGTCATTACTTATAAAAAGTAGAAAATGTTATGAAATATTTATAATTATCCTATGTATGCCCTTGCATTCATTGTACCTTTATGCTTATTCATAAATACAGCGGAGAGGCTTATGCCTTTGTATGTTTTGAAGGTTTACTTTCCCTTCACATCTTTTCTACGTTTTTGACACTTTTTTCAGTCACATCATATGCTATTAGCACTCTTTGAGAATCTTTTTTCCTCAAATGTTGGTTCTTTTTACACATTGATTAGAAGAGAATAATGGTTTTATCCTCTCTTTTTTACATGAAATTGGAGTAAATAGACATATATGCATTGATCATATGGTTTTTTATTGTTTCTTTGGTCATTCTCTGGCCCTTTTCAGTCATTTTTGGCCTCGACCTATAGCTATTGGTCACCTAGGTGGTGGTGTAAGCAATCCTTCCTATGGTGTTGACGACCTTTCTAGATTGTCTAGTCATTGTAGACGACCTTTTCAGGTCGTTTGGTAGGTGGTGATGGCCTCCCTAGGTCGTCTTGTGGGATGAGGCAAGAACGACGATAGCAATTGCCCCCCCAAAGTAGCCAAAAAAGGTGGGAGAATGGCCAAAGAAACAATAAAAAATATACAATCAAAGCATATATGCGTATTTACTCCAATTTTATGCACAAAAAGAAGGTAAAACCATTGTTATCTTCTAAACGATGTGTAAAAAGAATTAACCTTTGAGGAGAAATGATTCTCAAACCTTAAGAATTGTAGGAGGTGATGGATTAGGGTTTTCTTGTAATCATTACAATTAAGTCCCTAATTTTTCTCTTTATTATTTAAAAGTCCTGCACTTATTAAAGAAAACTTTGAATCTTTCACAAAAATAAATATTAACATTGAAGAGTATATATTTTGTTTTTAGACCCTGCAAATTCTATTTATTAGTCTAAAGTTATTTCAACTTAACGAAAATTTTATGAAGTTCACATATTTTTGTTAAAAACCTGTGCAATTATATAATTCTACATATTAGTACATCTATATTCTAGAATATAGTATAATTCCAAAATAGAATAAACTATTGATATTTATTTTAATTACATTTTAGTCCTTAATCTTATGCTTTGATGTTAATATATTTTTACAGATCAGTGACAACATAATAACATGACATTAATAGACAAATGATACCAAGGAACAAAACATCGCAAAGAAACCCAATGACATTAGAATAACATGGCAATGACAGTCAAATGACAACCGGTAACTGAAATACTGAATGAAAGCTAGTGACAATATAGTAACATGACTAATACAGTTAAATACTAGAAAACAAAGAGATAATAAGAAAATGAAAAGACAACATGACAAATACAACGAATTACTAAGAAACAAAAAGTCAACACAAGTACTCACAATAAAAAAATAGTAATACAATTATTGTAGAATCTAATAACCTCTAGTGAACCTTACAAATAAAAAAACTAAGCAAACATTAGATGGATTCATATTATATTCAACTAATTTTGAGCATTTCAAATAAAAATACAGATTTGATTATTTACAATAAATGAAACAAAAAAAACTTTTGAGTAATTAAACCTTACAATAAATGCAACAGCAAGAGTTACAAAAAGACTCTTCTAGACATGGAGTAGTAGATGAATAAATTGGAAGTAGTCGATGAAGAAAAGGAAATTGGATGAAAAGAGCTCTGTTGAAAGAGAGGAGAAATGGATGATTTGGGAGGAAAAGAAGAGGTTATGGACAAAATTTGGGTTTTCCTTCAAACTCGTAGCTGAAAGAGAGCTCTATTCTTATATAAGAGCACAGAGATGTAATAATGTTCTGTATCTTTCACTATAGCAAGGCTAGTGACAGCAGTAAGAGAGAGAGAGAGAGAGCTTGCTTCATGTGATCATCGTGTCAAAGTCACATTAGATGGGTCAATTTTGGGGTTGAAAATGAGGTCCATATACCATTTTCCTAAACAAATCCCTAAAATCTTGAGAACTTTAGGTTGTGATTGGAAGTTTTTTTTTATCGATTGTTTTTTTTGGATAATTTAGATTTTGCTTAAGCTATCTTACTTTTAGTTTTTTTTTTCTAGTATAGTATGATCAATGGCTAGGAATTTTTCTAGGACAATATGATCCATTGATGTTTCTTCAACAATCCAACTGATCTTTGTTCACCCATTGAATCCAATGATAGAAAAGTCAAAAGACCATGTGATTGTCACAATACTTCGTGTCTCTCTCTCCACCACTTCTCTCTCATTCCAAAATATAAATCCATGATGATGCATGTTAAACGATGGTGGTCATGGGCAATAGATGGGAGGATGGTGGTGGACTAATGGTGAACATGGGAGATGGTTGTGGTGGGCAACAGATGGTGCTATGGACGTCGTATAATGGTGGTGATGGATGACAGACAATGGTGGTGGAAGTTGGACGATAATGGTTGTCAACTGTGGACAGTGGCGGTGGTGGGCAACAATTGGTAGTGGTGGAGGAATGGTCGAATATTGGTACTCCATTTCCTTCAACATGTTCGTTTTGTTAGTTTAGTAGACAGATATTTGTTAGTGTTTCAGAACTATCAGTAGCATCAAAAAGAAATAATTAAGGAGCAAAAAGACAATGGTGGCAGGTGACTAATAGTGGACAGTGGCAGTGGTGGGCGATGACTGGTAGTGGTGGAGGAATGGACATAGTAGTCCTCCATTTCCTTCAACTTGTTCTTTTTGTTAGTTTAGTCTACAAATATTTGTTAGTGTTTCAGAACTATCAGTAGCATCAAAAAGGAATAATTTCATACGACCGACTCCACCAAATAGAATCAAGGCAAGATGGTGGTTTAAAATTAATAACCAAATTGAGCATATAAAGGAGCTATTACAATTGACCAAATCATGACCTTATTTATTTTCCATTTGAATTCTAAATTTTGAATGTCAAATCTTTATTTCCATAATTCCTCCCTTGATTCTAGGGATTTATGGGATTGCCTAATCGTTTATATATATGGCGATGTATATCATTTGTAGATGTATAATCACAAGTATAAAATATATATGACTTTTCTATATTTCTTTATGGTATCAATTGCATTAGTCTAGCAAAGTATTTGATCCTGATGGCCTCTTCTTCTCTTCCTTCATTCTCCATGTTGGAAATATACATTTAAATATTTTATTTTGATTATAACAAATGAAAGATATTTTGCATTATTATTTTGTAAGGTTTCTTGAGATTTCTTATCTATAACACCTAGGCCTGATTATCCATTTTTAGTTGTAAATTATGTAATTAATTGTAATATTGTATAATGGTTTATTGATGGATAATCTAAGATTTTAGTGTGGCTTGATTTGTGGTTTTCTTGGTTATGTGTTTTGATGTTGTGCCTGTACGAGTGGGACTTAGGTTGGACCCCGGTCAACCTAAGCATAGTGCTACTGTTTCACCATGTGCCGTCTTCTTCTTCTTCTTCTCTTTTCTCCTCACGGGCACCTACATGCGTAATTGGCGGACTCTACTTCGTCCCTTCCTCGCCTGAGGTGATGGGGGGTGGACAGATCGACGAGATTTGTAGAGAGGAGGAGAAGAGGGCGAAGGCACTAGCATCGGGAGAGGGAGAAACTCGTGACGTCAGGGAGAGAGAGGGTTGCACTGGGGGAAGAAGAGCCCTACGCACGAATCGTCGGTGGGAAGGCTTCACCGAAGGCGTAGGAAAGCTGGCCGGAGTGCGGGTAGGTCACTGGAAATCCCGAAGAGGTACGTGACCCCTTCCTTCCCCCTCGTTTGGTAAATAGAGGATTATAAGTTAACTAGGTGAAAATCATGCAAAATGCATAATAAATCATGAAAAAATAGTAGAAATGATGGGAATGCAAGGAACAACATGAAAGTGTAGAGATCCTGTGGTTAGAATGAATTTTATGGACTTTTGGGGATTTTTATGAGTTACATGCCATGATATGTGTTTTGTGCTCTTGTTTGTTTTGATTTTATTCTAAGAGCTATGATGAATGGATTTAATGATTTTTATCCCAAATGGTAGGAGACTTAGAGCCCTACATTTGGTGATTTTAGTGTGATTTGTGGTTGGTCAGAAATGGGTCTGTCGGAGGTCTCAATTCTGTCGAATGGTTGGCTAGGGCTCAGGGGAGGTCTTTTGGAAACAAATATTTTGATATGCCGATTTGGGTTTGGCATATTGTTTTGCTGTTAGTATTCGATTAGAAATCTGAATTCGATAGACCAAAAATATCTGGTCTTCCGTTTCAAGGGATTTCGGTCAACCGAAGGTATTTTGGTCGCCCAAAGTAAGAATTTTTGGACGACCAAATCTCAGTTTGGATCGACTGTTCTGGGTGTTTGATGCCCAGTTCAGTATACCGATCTAGTTTGGTCTGTCGAACCGGACCCGTGGCCCATATGGATAAATGTGTATTTAAAACGAAAATAGATGGTTTTAAATGGATAATGGGCATGTATTAATGATGTTCTCCCAATGTAAAGGACATGGAAGGATATGGAACGTGAATAAATGAATTCGAATATGGTTTTAGCTTGAGGCCCCAATAATTCGAAAGAAATTGATTAAATGCTTGTTTTATGAGATTTTTGAGCATGTGAGCCAATGAAAAATATGAATGCATGGCTTTGTGTGAAGTAGAGTTGAGACCCTAATGGAGGGATGTATTTGCAAGGGAATGATTCCCTGCAAAAAAAAGAGAATGTGTAATGATTTTAAAAAGAAAACCCAAGAGTTTTGAAAGAAAATGATAATATGTTCTGAAGCCACGAGGACTTGGTATCGACAATGTGGTGGGAGTATGAGACTTCAATAAGATCAATTGTTAGATATGACCGTAGTTGCCTATACGGATCCACGAGATGTGGTATTGGCAATCTATTTTGAAAACAAATGTTAGACACGACCATGGATATCGAGACTTGAGACGGTGTAGGCTGGACTTGAGTGTATGAACCTATGTGACTGGGTCACCAATGGGACGTTAGGAAAAGACGTATCCCCATGCATACAAAAATGAAATTGAGGCCTGTTGACTGGGGCGGTGTTCTCCTGTATGGGAAACTTACTGCAATAGTGAAAGAAGGTAGGGAAAATGGTGTCCTTGCCTACTGCTTGTGTGCACGGTTACCTCTGACCAAGGTAACACCAAATAAAGAAAAGTAAATGGAAATGTGTGGTTTGAGCTAGGGTGGGATTTGGCTAAAGGAATAGTCAAGTTCTGGCAATAAATAAGAATCGTGATTTGAACCAATTGCCAGCCAATGTATATGGTTTTGTTATGAGTCCTATGAGGTCTTGTGTTTTAAGCTGGACCTGGTCGAGAATGTGGATTTCTTGAGATACATAAGAGATTTGAAAATGTATGAAATTAAGAAAAAAGGGCTAGGATTTTGAAAGAGCATGGTGTTGGATAGAAATTCCAGACATTGAAAACAAAATGTTATTTTGAAAGAATTTTGGAAACAGGGTTTTATGAAATTGAGATTTATGTTTCTCGCAGTTTTGCCGAGGTTTTTGTGTGTATGTGGGGCACATACTAGGTGACTTAGATGTCACTCATGCATGCTTTGTTTTGTTTTCAGGTGCAGGTTGTGGTGTAGTCCAATTCCAGTGCTCATGTTTGGAGCCACTAGCCACACATAGTTCCTGGTAAGGTGAGCCTTAGGTAGTTACAGTTGTTTTATTTATATTGTAATTATTGTAATTGCTTATGATACTATAGTTTTGGGAATGTACCCGGGTTCAAGGCGTTAGAGTGATATTAGAGCTAAGGTTACACCTAGTGCATCGACTTGGTGATGTCTGGTCTAGTGGCTCCGTGGGGACTGCATAGCAGAGAGTCTTGCACCTAACCTTGTTTGTTGTTTGTTTGTAGTGGCAAGAGGATGTTGCGTAGAGGCCATAAGTCGCGGCAAGGCCCCAGTGCCCGACTAAGAGATGGAGAAGGGTAGTGCCTAGAAGGGCATGCAGTGAGAGTTCGGCGAGATGATGTGGGATTTCATGCAATCGTTTGGCAGCAGCAGCAAGGATGAGGCAAAAGGAGACTTATAGGTCAAGCAATTCCACCAGTTGGGTGCATCGACTTTGGATAGGTGCAGCACATCGGAGGAGTATGAGGCTTGGTTCCTGGAGGTAGAAAAGATCCTAAAGGGGATCGAGTGTCCAGCAGAGAAGTGGGTCTGAATTACCGCAATCTAGCTTAAGGATGCTGCGGATCAGTGGTGGAGAGCTATGTGCCACACAAAGTTTCCAAATGTGGACCTGTTGATGATCTCTTAGGAGGAGTTCTGAGAGGTGGTCTACGAGAGAGTCTTCCTTGACTATGAAAAGGATAAGCTGGAAAGAGAGTTTCAGAACTTGAATCAGGGAAGCTTGACAATGGTAGAGTATGAGTTGTCTTTCCTTTGGTTGGAGTAGTTTTCTCAGGCCGTGGTTTCTGAAAAGAACTGAGCCACGAAGTTTGTGGAGGGATTAACTCCAACACTGACTCGTGGCTTTAGATGTCTAACCCTAGTAGATGCCATTGAGCTCACAAGGCACTATGAGGATGATCGTAGGCTGTTTCAAGAGGAATACCTCAGAAAAGACAAGGAGAGGAAGTCTGTCTCTCCACCTTCCATCATTGGGGCACCAAGTTCAGGGATTTCTGGTTGCTCTAGGAAGAAGTGGCCTACGTCTGGTAGAGAAGAAATCATTGGATTCGGCCAAGCGGAATCAAGCAACGGCTCAAAGGTAGGATCTTGCCGTGTTTGTGGTAAAAAGGAGCACAAGGCAACATAGTGTTGGCACCAATAGAGAAGCCTTGACAGTGTTGTGTGCTACAACTGTGGGAAGTCCAGAAGGATTGTCCCAATCCACCAAAGCCAGTGGGAGATGTGCCCCATCAGCCAACCAAAGGCAGGGTGTTTACTAGTAATGCCCCAGATGCTGGTCCGTCAGGTGATGTTATGCAAGGTGGGAATTAGTATGGTCGTATAAGTTGAACCCTATCTTGTAATAATGGATCCTACGTATTATCAACACTTCATGTTGTATTATTGACTATGATCATGATGATGGCTATGTTGTTGTGTTGATGTTAGGATCTTTTCTTGTGGCTGATCATATGACCCGAGTCCTATTTGACTCTGGGAGTTTGTTTTCTTTCGTCTCTGAGTCATTTGTTGCTAAAATCAAGATCAGGCTAGTTAGGTTGGTATTCCACGTGGATGTAGTCACTCCATTGGGAGAGCATAGTTTAGCATGGAGAATCTGAGACCAATTGATGTGTCGCTAGGAGATAGGAATTTTCAGGCCAATTTGATCCTAATAGGCATGCAAGACTATGATGTTATCTTGGGGATGGATTGGCTAGCACAACACTTAGTTATGATTGATTGTGCCAAGAGAAGAGTTTTGGTAGAGTGTCTAGACCAAGACGGGTGTGTTGTACAAGGTACCAGACCAGGAGAGTCCAGACAAAGTGATATCTGCAATCAAGGCCTACTGTCAGTTAGTGAAGGGCTGTGTTGGCTTCTTGACCTATGTGACAGTGTCTACTTCGCCTGTGTTCGGAGTTCAGGACTTACCAATGGTTCAGGAGTATCTTGATGTATTTTCAAAGGAATTACCTAGTATGCCACCATATAGGGAAGTGGAGTTTATGATTGATCTGATGCCAGGATCAGGTCCTATTTCAAAGGCTCTATACAGGATGGTACCTACTAAGTTGAAAGAGCTCCAGAATTAGCTGCAAGAACTGATGGATAAGGGATTTATTCGACCCAATGTATCACCTTGGGGAGTGCTAGTATTGTTTGTCAAAAACAAGGATGGTTCACTTCGATTTTGTATAGACTACTAGATGTTAAACCAGATTATTGTCAAGAACAAGTACCCACTACTCAAGATCGATGATTTGTTGGATCAATTGTAGTGGGCATGTGTGTTTTCGAAGATAAACTTGAGATTCCAGTACCATCAGTTACAAATCCGAGAGCTAGATGTGAAGAAGACAACCCTTCATACCTATTATAGACATTATGAGTTTTTGGTTATACCATTTGGGTTGACGAATGATCTGGCTGCCTTCATGGACTTGATGAATAGGTTATTTAGGCCCTACCTGGACCAGTTTGTGGTCATCTTTGTGGATGACATTCTGGTATATTCTCCGGATGTTCAGACCTACCAGAGGCATCTGACAACCATACTAGAGACATTAAGACAGCATCAGCTCTATGCCAAGTTTTCTAAGTGTGAGTTTTGGCTAAAGGAGGTGTCTTTCCTTAGTCATATCATCTTAAGGGAAGGCATCAAGGTAGACCGAATTAAGGTGGAGGTAGTGAACAGTTGGGCCAGACCGAAGACAGTGACTGAGATTAGGAGTTTCCTTGGCCTGGTAGGATATTATCGGAGATTCATCTAGAATTTCTCCAAGATTACTACAATGTTGATCAAACTAACTAGAAAGAAAGTGTACTTTGTTTGGGATTGGCAGTGTGAGGAGAGCTTCAATGAGTTGAAGGCTCGTCTACTTTCAACCTCAGTTTTGACCTTGCCTTTTAGGAGTGGTAGTTTCACAGTTTACAGTGATGCATGTGGGACTAGCTTGGGGTATGTGCTGATGCAGCATGGTAGGGTGGTGGCTTACACCTCACGCTAGTAAAAAGATCATGAGAAGAACTATCCCACCCATGACTTGGAAATGATAGTTGTTGTGTTTGCCCTAAAGATTTGGAGACATTTTCTCTACGATGAGTAGTTTGAGGTGTATATAGATCACAAGAGCTTGAAGAATATCTTCACTCAAAAACATCTAAGCATGAGTGTAACGCCTTGATCCCAGACACGCTACCAAAACATAGTATCAAGCATAATTACACTAATTACAGAAACAACAAATAATTGTAACTAAGGCTCACCTTTAGGATCACAATGTGCGGCTAGAAGCTCCAACTTTTGCACTAGAACTCGGCTGCATGTGGTCTGCACCTGAAAACCAAATAGCACGCGTGAGTGACATCTAAGACACCTAGTACGCGCCTCAAAACATACAAACCACAAAACCTCGGTAAAACCATAAATCTCATTTTTTTCAAAACTTGGTTTTCTCTTTTTGAAAATCATCCTTTCTTTATTAGACAATCACTTGGGAATTAAATCCCAAAAATCACTTTTTCTTTCAAAACATTCCTTTACATTTCTTTCAAAAAACCTTTGGAATTCATTTTTCTGACCAGATCCAGCCTAAAACACAATGCCCCATTGGGATCAAAATCAAATCATAAACATTGGCTGGCAACTGGTTAAAACATCATCATTTCTTTTCAGGATTTTAAGACCATTTCATCAGTCCAACCCTGACCAAATCACATTTCTCTTTCTTTAATCATTTCCACTTTTCTTTACTGTTGTTACCTTGATCAGGGGTAACCAGGCACACATGCAGTAGGCGAGGACATCCTTCCCCTACCTTCCTGCACTACCGCGATGAAATTCCCCGTGCGGGATGTCACCGCCCTAGCCAATAGGCCTCAATTTCATTTTCATAAGTGCACGGGGATACGTCTCTGTTAGACGCCCTAGTCGGTGACCCGAACAACTAGGTCCAATAACCCAGGCTCAACCTACACCGTCGGTGACCCGAACAACTAGGCTCAAAAGTCCAGGCTGAGCCTACACCGCTACGAGCTCGATGACCCGAACAACTAGGTACAACGACCCAGGCTCAGCCTACACCATCGGTGACCCGAAGAACTAGGTATGAAAACCCAGGCTCAGCCTACACCGCTATGAGCTCGACAACCACATTATCAGTATTCCATTTCAAAACCTTTTTCCATTTCATTCCATTCTTTTCGTTGCAGGACTCTGTCTCCTTGCAACACTTGACCCTCCACTAGGGTCCCAACTCAAATCATTAGAACCATACTTTAAAATCATAAATTGGGTCTCATGCCCAAAACCACATAAAACCATCTTTCCATTTATTTATAGGGTCTCAAACCCAAAATCACACCCAAATCCATTTGATTGGGTCCCACATTCCTCCATGTCATTACATGGGGAAACATCATCAACACATGCTCAAAATACCATTTATCCTTTATTCAAAACCACATTTATGCATACCAGACTCAGGGTAAAAACGGCAGACCGAATCTCCAGTTCGGCATACCGAAATTCCCTTGTTCGGTATGCCAAACATTTTTGATATACTGAAATCCCCTGAATCGATCGACTGGGTGTTTTTGGTTTGCCGATATCAGGTATCTGGCTTAATCTGCTAGGATTTCAGCGTACTGAATTGAATTCGGCATACCGAATTCTTCGCAGACAGGGCACACCCCTGCTCCCAACGACAGAATTTGCCCAAAGTGGGAGTCTTGATCGGACTCCCCAAACATGCATCAAAAATTTCTATAAAATCATGGGTTGTAGACCCTCAAGTCTACTTCAAAACCCCTCAAACCATTCATGATTCCATCAACCATACAAGGAGATATAAATTCGCAAGGGAAACATGCTCGGAGTTAAACCTTACAACATTTAGGACATATCTACCCAAAACTCACGAAATTCACACAATCTAGCATGATCCCTACACATTCCCATCATTTATCTCATTTCCATCATCCCTACTATTTTTCTACAATTTTCCATGCATTTATCACAATTTTCTTGCAACTAACCTACTGTTAACAAAACACCAAACGGAGGAAAGGAAAGGGGTCGTGTACCTGGCTCAGCCCCCGACGACCCTCCCCGCCCTCCGGTGAACCTCCTCACGCCTCGGCGAAGCGTCCTCTGCCGGTGGATCACACGAGTGGCTCACCACCTCCTTGGTTACGTGCTGATCCTCTCCCTCTCCTCCTTTCTCTGTCACCCCTTCCTCTCTTCGCATGCCACAGCCTCCATTTATCCTTTTCTCCACCTGCGTCGCGCTGGCCGCCCATCGCATAAGAGGATACGGCGAGGCATGGACCAGTGTCGCTGGTGGCACGGGTCAGGGAAAGGAAAGGAGAGGGGGAAAAATAGTGTGCAGCTCATGAGAGGAAGGAAAGGAAGGAGAAAAAGAAGGAAAAGAAAGGAAGAAAAGATAGACATGCAAATCGAGACGACTGTGCACCCTTAAGTCGGACTCCACATTGGTCCCAAATCACAAACAGGCGCACAGGCAACCAACCACAAGCTCACACAAACAAGAAACAACAAATTATCCATTAATAAGCCATTTAAGCAATATTACAATTAATTACATGATTTAAAAATAAAAATGGATTATCAGTCCCAGATGTCACAATGAGGCAGAGGTGCTGGGTTGAATATCTCAAGGGTTATGACTTCAGCTTGTCATACCACCTAAGAAAAGCAAATGTGGTTGCTGATGCTCTGAGTAGACACACTCATGTCATAGCCAGCTTGATGATCCGAGAATGGAAATTGCTAGAAGGATTAGTGGAGTGTAGACCTTGGAGATAGCCTCAGGGAGTTGCCAAAGTATTGTTGGCAAATTTGTCTGTTCGCTTGAGGATGATCGAGACGATTGTTGCCGCATAGCTGTATGATCCCTTTGTGCCAGAGACATGGCAGAAGTTGGAACATGGGAATGCCTTGCACTTTTTAGTTGAGGTGGACGAATGGTTGAGGTACGACTTGAGATTGTACATGCCTCGTGTGGAGGAAATTAAAAACTGTTTGCTAGATTAAGCTCACTGCTCTAGATATACTATTCATCCAAGAAGCACAAAGATATACAAGGACTTGAAAAGAAATTTCTGGTGCCCTGGGATGAAGAGGAAACTTACTGAGTATGTGGCAAAGTGTGTAACCTGTCAGATGGTGAAGATAGAGTACTAGAAGCTCGATGGGATCTTGCAGCCTCTGGACATTCCAGTATGGAAATGGAAGAATGTATTAATGGATTTTGTGATAGGTTTGCTGAGGACCCAAAGAAAGATTGATACGATTTGGGTGATTGTGGATCCCTTTACAAAATTAACACATTTCTTGCCAATTAGGGTGAATCTTCCCTTGACAAAGCTGACAGATTTGTATATTGCAAGGATTGTGAGACTGCATGGTGTCCCAGTGTTTATTGTGTCTGACAAAGACACGAGATTCACATCTAGGTTCTGGGGAGCATTACAGAGGCTTTTGGTACAGTCTTGAGTTTTAGTACAACCTTTTGTCCTCAGACAAATGGTCAGACAGAGAGGACCATCTAGATACTGGGGAACATGCTGAGGGCTTATGCCTTAGACTTTGGTGGTAGTTGAGAGGATCATTTATCTTTGATTGAATTTTCATATAACAACAGTTACCATGCCAGTAATGATATGACACTATATGAGGCATTGTATGGCAAGCCCTATAGGACACCCACTTGCTGGAACGAGGTGGGTGAGAGACAATTGATTGGGACCAAGATCGTACAACAGTACAAGGGAAAAGTGGACATGATTAGGAAGAGGCTATTGACTGCCCAAAACCAGTAGAAGCGTTTTGTAGATAGGAGGCGGAGGCCTTTGGAATTCGAGGTAGGAGACTTCGTTTCCTTAAAGGTTTCACCCACTAAAGGAGTAACGCGGTTCAAAAAAAGAGGCAAGTTGAGCCCAGATATATCGGACCATACCAGATTACAAAGAGGGTTGGTGAGGTGGTTTACAAATTAGATGTGCCTTTGGAGTTGGCCATTGTACACAACACTTTCCATATATCCATGTTGAGAAAATGCTTGGCTGATGCATCTCAAGTGATACTTGTGTAGCTAGAGGAGCTGCAAGAAGACCTGTCCATGATTGAGAATGCAGTGCAGATACTAGACAGGAAAGAACAAGTCCTCAGAAATAAAGTGATTCCATTGATGTTGGTATAGTGACAACACCATGGTGCAGAGGAGGCTACTTGGGCATGTGAGGTGGACATCTAGAGACAGTATCCCTACTTATTTTATTAGAGATGAATTTTGGGAACGAAATTTCTGTAAGGGGGTGGGATGTAACACTTGGGTTTGATTATCCATTTTTAATTGTAAACCATGTAATTAATTATAATATTGTATAATGGTTTATTAATGGAAAATTTGAGATTTTAGTGTAGCTTGATTTGTTGTTTCCTTGGTTATGTGGTTTGGTGTTGTGCCTGTACGAGTGGGACCCAGGTTGGACCCTGGTCGACCCAAGCACAGTGGCATTGTTTCACCACGTGCCGTCTTCTTCTTCTTTTCTTTTTTTTCCTCACGGGCGCCTACGTGCATAACTGGCCGACTCTACTTCATCCCTTCCTCACCTAAGGTGATTGGGGGGGGGGGGGATGGATCAATAGGATTTACAGAGAGGGGAGAAGATAAGAGGAGAGGAGGAGAAGAGGGAGAAACCAGTGAAGCTAAAGAGAGAGAGGGGTGCACCCAGGGAAGAAGAGCCTTACGCACGGATCGCCGGTGGGAAGGCGTCGCCGCAGGCACGAGGATGCTCTCTAGAGTGCGGGTAGGTCGCCAAAAATCCTGAAGAGGTACACGACCCCTTCCTTCCCCCTCATTTGGTGAATAAAGGATTATAAGTTAAATGGGTGAAAATTATGAAGAATGCATAATAAATCATGGAAAAATAGTAGAAATGATGAGAATGCGAAGAACAACATGAATTTGTAGAGATCCTATGGTTAGGATGAATTTTATGAACTTTTGGGGATTTTTATGAGTTATATGCCATGATATGTGTTTTGCACTCTTGTTGGTTTTGATTTTATTCCAAGAGCTATAATGAATGGATTTGAATGATTTTTGTTCCAAGTGGTAGGAGACCTAGAGCCCTACATTTGGTGATTTTAGTGTGATTTGTGGTTGGTCAAAATGGGTCTGCTAGAGGTCCCAATTTTGGCGAATGGTTGGTTAGGGCTCATGGGGGGTCTTCTGGACACGGGTATTTCAGTATGCCGATTTGGGTTAGGCATACCATTTTACTATCAGTATTCGATCAGAAACCCAAATTTAGTAGACTAAAAATATCTGATCTTCCGTTTCGAAGGATTTCAGTTGACCGAAGGTATTTTTGTCGGCCGAAGTAAGAATTTTCGGTTGATCGAATCTTAGTTTCGGTCGACCGTTCTAGGTGACTGATGCCCAGTTCGGTATACCGATTTGGTTCGGTCTGTCGAACCAGACCTCTGGACCATATGAATAATTATGTATTTAAAACGAAAATAGATGGTTTTAAATGGATAATGGGCATGTATTAATGATGTTTTCCCCATGTAAAGGTGTAACGCCACATGCGCTACACAACAGTACAAACACTACCTAAGGTAAATAATTAAATCTATTCTAATAGAATTAAATAAGTAAAATCAAACACTAAGACCTATGTGCGGCTAAAGTGGCTCTAAAGCAATGCACCAGACAAGACTGCAACTCCTCCTAAGCACTTGAGACTAGGAAAAAAGAAAACCATGCCTGAGTGATGGGAATGTCACCCAGTACACACCCTAAAAAAACAACAAAACCGACAAAACTTCACATTGTTTGGAAACCTCAAGAAACCACAAACATCGAAAAGTCAATACACGCGATCCGATAAAATCCATAGAAGATGCCATTTCAAAACTTTCTTTTCTTTTCCTTTTTAAAACCTCATGCTCATTAGCAAATCTTTATGCACAAATCAGGAAAACCATTTTCATCTAGTCTTCTAGCCCAAAACACAATTCATTCCATTATTATAAATCACAATAAACCAAGGCTGGAAACTAGGTCAAACATAAATATCAATTCATATCTCAAAACTGGTCGTATCACCCTGGCCATAGGCGATTGACTTGGCCACAAGCAGTTGTCGAGGCTCCATCCCCGACCACACTGCAGTGTCGCGGTGAACTACCTCGTGTTGGAGTTCAACTGCCCCGACTATAGCCTCAAAAGCGTATCCGCACTGGTACAAGCACGGAGTGCATCCTCACGACACCCTAGTGCCCGAGCACTTGGGACTCTAACCCCAGACCCGACCAACACCGACATTGCGGGTAGTCCAGGTCTACCGTACTCCGGGTCTTATAGTACCACTACAGTCTCGAGGCTCCTACCCTAGACCGCAAATCGGTAACCACAATCAAGGACACGTCCCCGACATCTCTAGAGGTCTCACTACCTTTGTCAGCAAACCCTAGTCTAATTGTGGTTCCTACAAATCTCAGAAATCTCTTTTAAAACCACATGCATTTTTCATTTCAAATCACTTGGTAAAACCAATTTTCATTAAAAAAAACCCCTTTATAAATCTCACACATCATTATTCACATTTCTCATTTGTGGTTCTTAAAACAATCATTCACATTCTCATCCATTTTATGGTTCATCATACCATGTTTTCACCCCTCACATGGGTTTACATTCATTTCCATGTTATCAATTTATGGAAAACATTATTAAAACTATATGTTTACATGAAACATCTCATAATTCATTTCTATGCATTTCACACATCTATCAAGCATTTATCTCATTTTATTAACAATTTAGGAAACATTTCTCAATATGGCTTTGGGTCCTGATTCGACATACCGAATAGGGTCCTGGTCGACCGAAAATCCCTAATTCGGTCAACTGAAATATTTTAGTACTCCGAATCTCTGTTAGTTTACTAGTTTCCCTACCAGAACATTCGACCGAATTCGGTTGGTCGTCTGAAATCTCCTGATCTAGTCGATCGAAATCCTTTGATTGTTTGAATTGATGGCTCAGGGGACCCCAACTAGGGCATTTCGGCATACCGAACTCAGTTCGGCATACCATTTTATGTGATTGCAGAAAACCTCCCCCAGCTTGCCTGTCTCTTCTCCCCAAAATGGGAGTGAGGGGCGGACCTGTTAGAAATATATTTTGTTTTGATGATTATATCTGGACTAATGAATTTTTATATATTTTCATGAAAGAAAGAATCGCTTTGTAAATGACGTACTTAGAAAAAGTTGAAGGTCATGTAATGTAACACCCCAGTGCTACACAACAGTACAAGAACTACCCAAGTACAGCAAAAGAAATTAAATAGCAGCATAAAATAAATAATGCTAAACACCCAGACCTGTGTGCGGCAAACGTGGCTCGAAAAGATGCACCAGACTAGACTGCTCCTACACCTTAGCACTTGAAACAAGGGGACAAGAAAACACACGTGTGAGTGACAGGAATGTCACCCAGTACGTGTCCCAAAAAAAATGCTAACAGCCAAAGAAAACCATTGCTGAACAACAACCCATTTCCAAAACCACATGTTCAATTAGAAAACATGGAAAACAATGGTATTTCAAACTTTCATTTCTTTTCTTTTAAAACCTCATGCTCTTTCATAAACCTTGATTCTCAACACTGGAGAAACAAATCAATTCATCTAGTTTCCTAGCCCAAAACATCATTTTAAAACAATAAGCACAATTTGCCACAACCCGGGCTAGGAACTAGTCCACACACACAAATCCACACTTTTCAATTCCACAACTGGTTGCATCACCCTGGCCACAGGCGATCGACCTGGCCTCAAGCAGCTGGTGAGGATTCCATGTCACCACACTCACACTGCAGTGTCGCGGTGAACCACGCCGTACTGGAGTTCAATCGCCCCGGCCGCAGCCTCAAAATGTACCCTCACGGGTACAAGCAAGGAGTGCGTCCTAGGGACGTCCTGGTGCTCGAGCACTTGGGGACTCTAACCCCAGACCCGTCTAGCACCGGCACTGAGGGTTGTCCGAGTATCTCATACCCCGGGTCCTACAGTACCACCACAGTCTCGAGGCTCCTACCCCGGACCGCAAACTCGGCAACCACATTTACCAAGGACACGTCCCCGACCATTCTTGAGGTCTCATTACCTCGTCGGCAAGTCCTGGTTTCATTGTGGTTCCTACTAAATCCTTTCATCTCTTTAAAATCATATGCAATTGTCTTTTCAAAACAATTAACAAAACCATTTTCCATTCATAAAACTCTTTGCAAATCACATGCAATTATGCATCAAACCATTACCTGTGGTCCTTAAGCCCACACATTCTTTCATGGTCTCTGCACCATGCAATCACCCCTCACACGGGTCCATATTCATACACAGAAGCCATGCTTCAACATCTCATGGAAAACATCACTAAAACGACATATTGACATGCATCATCTTACATGTCATTCCATGCATTCCATACATTTATCATGTATTTATCCATATTTAATCATCATTTTCTATGCATTAATCAATTCAGTCCAGGGCTCAGATTCGGCATGCCGAAAATCCATTTCGGTATGCCGAAATCCTCTGATTCGGCATACCGAAGGGGAACTTCGGTATACCGAATCCCTGTTAGATTTATCAGTCCCAGGGAAAACGGTCGACCAAATTCCTCCGGTCATCCGAAGCCACAACGCGGGGTACCGCCTAGGAGCATCTCGGTCTGCCGAAACCAATTCGGCATACCATTTTCTGCTGTTGCAGAAAACTCCCCAGGCCACCGTCATCCTTTTCTCCCCCAAGTGGGAGTAAGGATCTGACCCCCCAAACATGCTACAAAATTACCAATAAAACATGAGATGTAGACCTCCAAGTCTACTTCAAAACCCCTCAATCCGATCATAAAATAACTAAGCATGCTGTTCTAACAAAAATCACAAAGGCATCAAGCCCAAACACATTCACTGTAGCATGCTTCAAGAACACCCACGAAAATCATACAAAACACCCATAAATCAACATGATATCAACATGCTCACATCATTCATCTCATTCCCAACATTTCCTCATTTTTTTTTGCATGATTTAAACATCATTTTCATGACTTTTCCTTTAAACCCAACATGCCTCATTCGCGGAAGGAAACAGAAGGGGAAACAGTAGGGAAACACGTACTTGGCTCCGACGAGCCTCGCGTACCCTCACACCGGCGGTGCACGGCACCAGCCTAGCCCCCACGCTTGCGCGAGCTCCTCCAGCGCGCGACTCTTCCGCAACCACCACACTCCCTCTCGCCCTCTCTCTACCTCTCTGCTTCTCCCGCCCATGCCGCACACCTCCTCTTAACACCTCTGACGCCTGCCATCTCGGAATCCCGCTGACGTCCACCAGCTACGCGTAGCTCTGGACAGAGGGGATGGAACGAGCATGGAAAAAGGCACAGCACAGTACCGCTGGCTCTTGACCGAGTCAAAGCCCAAGCCCAAGTGGGTCCACCACAAGCACGGGTCCCACAGTAGAACCGACCCATTGGTCAAAGAAAACACACCATAGGGGAGAAACCAAGGCACAAAACACAGAGGGAGCCCACAGCCAACAAACACAAAATGGATTTACCATTAATAAGCCATACACAAATAATTACAAGAAATTCCATGGTTTATATTAAATGGAAAAACCCAGACACAGATGTTACAAACCTGTTTGAAACAAAACCTATTTCGACAATCACATTATGAAACTTGTGATATCATTGTCTAGATGCTTGTTTCAAACAATATATTGACCTATTTAACTTGCACACTTTATTTTCATGTCCTTCCACGAGAAGACCTTTAGATTGTGACATGTAAATTTCCTCCTACAAATCACCATTCAGAAAAGCAGTTTTTACATCCATTTGATGTAATTCTAAATCTAAATGTGCAACAATAGCCAATATTATTCTTATTGAAGCGAACTTAGCCACTGGAGAAT
>JAMKQA010021404.1:0-21411 GCA_024699735.1 Posidonia australis | reverse complement strand
ATGTCCATACAACAATTCTCCATCAATGTGCATACACCATATAAATTTTAGACTTTAAAGAGAATGAGATTTAAGAGTAGAGTAATATATATTATATACATAGTGTATATATTATACATTACTTTTTATATTTAACTATAATATATTATAAATAAATCGGGTCCACGGGTCTGGGTATTTTTAGACCCAGACCCGACCCAGTAAATGAGCGGGTCTTGCGGGTCTGGGTCCATGGGTCCATGGGTCTCATTTTTAGGACCCAGACCCATACATAATGGGTCTAGACCCGCGGGTCCTGGGTCCAGACCCGACCCATTGCCAGCCCTAACCGGAGCCATCAGGCTGTGGTAGCTGAGGCCGCATGAGCGCGAGAGGGGCTGGAAGTGGAAGAGTCGGTCAAACCCCTGATGGCAGCAGCATCCTCCTAAAGTTCCGGATCGAGAATGTCACCACTGCTTCCGAGGATAACGTCCTCCAACTGATATCCTTGAAACGAGAAAGTCAACTCAGAATGGACACTAAGAGTAACAAGCATAGAACAGAGAAAAGCACTTACCTCCCTGCAAGCTTTTTGCCGAGCCTACAACACATGACGGTAATGTTATCAGTGTAATCAAGTGCACATAGTCAAGAAATTAAAGGACAGGGGAAGTGAAATACAAAACATTGGCTCACCGCATTCGAGCGTAGAAGTTACTTAGCCTGCCTTTGAACCTCTGCAACAAAAGCAAATAGTTATGTCAGAATAGCCAAAATTGCAGAATCAGACTATGCTGCTAGGAAGAATAAACTTTACCTCGACTCAGTTCTCCGAAAACCACATGTCCCACTGTTGTTCATGAAGGTCCTCCGTGAAGAGGTATGACTTGCCAGTTTGCTCGTACCACTTTAGATATTCATCATAATCGGCGGGACGGAGGATGTACCAGCTTTGGTCGACCATGATCTCGGCTGCGATAGAGCGAGCCCGTACGCGGGTAGTGGCCCAAGGCTCCATCTCGGTAGGAGGCGGGAGCAGAAGGCCGAACTCCAGGGTGAATGGGTGAATGGGTGACGGACCCAGCCAAACAGGTAGAAAGTAGATTTCCTGAAGTAGAAAAACTTCGTCTATTGTCAGCGGTAAGTCTGAGCGAAGTTCAAAGGCTCCTAGTCTAGCCCGACATACTGCTCAAAGGGCCTCAGCTCGACCTGTCCAAAATAGAATAGAACATAAGTTAGTCAAGCATATCAAAAGAAACAGGGGAAACAAAAAACAAGTATCGTCTTTGCAAACTCACGTCATGGATCGACAGCAAATCCAGTAGACAACAATAGGATTCGTAGCTGTATACTCCTGTTGCGGTGCGGTGGTTCGGCTCACACCACTACCGAGGAAGTCGAAGAAGCCTGGGGCGGAGGCGGAAGAAGTAGTGACCCCTCATGCAGTACTCCATCCACTAGTACTGTGAACATAGAAGAACAAGTCAAGTCAGAATATAGTCACAAGATAAGTAGAAGGAGGTAATACAGAGACTTACTGTTAATAGTGGATACAGCTCCACATGGGACCACTGGTTGCTTTTCACAACGCTGTCCAGGCCGCAGATTATGTAAGTATAACTGGCGCCGCCCCAGGCATACTGATCCAAATGGTCCAAGTTGGCGAGATAGATCAACTAGTCTGCCGAGACGCAGTATCCAGAGGTGTTGTAGAAGATAAGCGCCATCAGCTCCATCAAAAAATGGCGAAGGATAAAATCTGCCTCTCTCGGACCTGGTGTAGGATCCGGCCAGAACGAGTCGCACTCTTGCAGCCAGCTGTAGCGGAGATAATGGGCTGACTGGGTCAATGAGGGACACTCGCGGCCCATAAGCTCCGGCACCTTGGCAAACCCCAAGGTGGCCTTTCCCACGATAGGCTCCTTCCCGAAGCTGAAGCCCGTCAACAGTGCTCAGTGCTCTGGTAGGACCGTCATCTCGCTGAAGGGAAGGTATGGGTCTCGTGCCACCACCGTTTAACGAGCGGCCGGAAGAATTCATAGTGCCCGTGGATCGTCTGGAACCACAGCAGGCTCTCGAAAGGCGTACAGTGGAGCAAAAACTCCTTCAGGAAGCCAGAGAGATGCTCAAAATGCTCCAGCATCGGTGTCTAGAGACACCTCATCACTCGCCCAGTATCACCAGCCTGAGAAGCAAAGAACAGTAGAGTCAGAAATCACAGATAATCAAGGTAAATTTATACAGGAAAAGGAAAATTACCTCAAAATCTTCCCAATTGTAGATGTGATTCCCATCTAACTATCGACCCCTGAAGTTGCCAGATTCCTGCCAATAATGCAATTAAAGTTAGTCGAACTAAAATATGCCAAAGGGAAAGAAAGCAATAAAGCAGGGAGGGTGACGATTCTTAGATCCTTAGGAATGTTGGGCATCGCCTCCTTCAATGAGAGCTGGAGGCAACCCCAGATCGCGAACTGGCCCCATGACCTCAGGCCCGCGAGCTGGAGGCGGTCCCACTCACTTGGGTCACCTTGGCCTCAAGCTTAGAGTTAGACTACAAGTGGAGAATCATGGTTAAGTAAACATGTTATCCAAACAAAGCCGTGGTGGGCCATAACACCAAGAAAGCACAAATCACCAGATAATCAGAGATAGCATTCAAACAGAGACACAGCTATGGAGTTCGAAGGCACAACTCGAGCAAAGTCAAGGATACGGAGTAAGCAGAACATTGGAGCAAATCACTACATGGTTTAAAAAAAAATTATGCATTGGCATTTCACGACTTCATTCAAGCATATGAATTTCCCCAAGCAAGTATGGTGACTTTTCATGGTATTATCCAAACAAGCTTGATGACCTTTTTACAGCGTGATTCGAGCAGGCATGATGGCGTATTTGTTTTTAAGCAAGCTTGATGGTTTTCCTACAGTGATCATTCAAGAAAATGATGGTATGACAGTAGGGGCATGTGATCATCCAAGCAAATGTAATGGTTTTTTTATGTGTACATGTACGGGTGAGCTTCCAGCGACCTCCGGACCGACATCTACCCGGCCATCGCTCAAACCGTCGCTCCTCCCCACGGATGGTCAGCCACTACCATACACCAGCCCGTCGCATGACCACCGACTGTCCGTCAGTCAGTGGAGGAACGCTGGTGACCCGACGGGGAGAGGAAGGAGGGTTGGCCGTGCAAACAGAGGAGAAAAACAACAAAACAGGGCAAGGCAAATGGCATAGGAAGTAAGCATGAAAAAAAAAGAGAGAAGAAGGAACCATGTTCACCAACGTCGTCCCTTCCCCACACATCGACGGTGCACACCCTGGTGGCACGGAGGTCCCTACAGTGCCGACCTCCTCTCGGTCGAGACCCGTGCCAAGCTCCTCCGCCTCACACCTGTGCCGTTCACGCCCGTCTTCCTTCGCCGAACCACCCGTGTGCCGTCACCACTGCACCGCTCGTCCCAGCCTTAGCAACGGCTCGTAGCAGAGAAGGAAGGGAGAGGAAGACGAAGAGACGCAGGGACGCGAGGGAAAGGAGAAATGGCTTGTTGGCTTCTTGAGAGACTTTAAACGAAAGAGTAATATTTTTGTAAACACATGGAGAGGAATATGCAGGTGTTTTACGAAGAAACATGGAGAGAGAGAGCAACCGCCGTGCATCTGTTTAAGACAAAAGTAACTGTCAGTGGGCCCCACATATTTGTAAAATTTTATTCTAGCCCTTGGGCAATTCTTGCAAAGTCTGGACCAAAGTGCAATTTTCTCAGCAGAAAGGACAGAATGGACCCGTAAGAAGTCAAAAAAGTCAGAAATATCCGCACAGCACCCCAGGCAATGTTTCCGTGACAGAAACCGTCTCTAGGAACGACTCTGGTGATCAGTTTTGTAGAATTTCACAACAAGTTTCTGGAAATTGCAAATAGATCCTCTACCTTGTTTGGACGTTAGAAACTATTCTCTTGTCAAACCTTGTTCTCTAAAATAGGTTTGGAGGACTCAGGCCAACATCGACAGCTCAGGAGAACTTCGTCACCTCAAAAAGTCTTAGAATAATTCAATGTTAGAAATTTTGTAGAGAGGCCCTCGAAGCTTTTATATAGGCAACGATCCTAATTCCATGCAATTAGAGGTAAAAAGAACACCCCAAAAGTTTGGTGAGGACATAAGCATAGTCACAAAGCAACAGTTCGAGCTAGGAAAATAGTTCAAGGAATTTTGCAGAAAAATCCCTATTGTTTTCTAAATTACAAGGAGATCCCTAGCCACCACCAAGGCAGACTACTTATTGAACTTGGCCTCCCCATGGTGAATCAGGAATGCCCCTTCAGACCAGAATTCGGCTCATACTCAAGAATGTCTGGAATTTAACCGTTTAGGATAAAATTACGATAATACCCTTGTTGGGCGATCCGTGTTGGTGGCACTCCAACAGGTGACTTAGGCCAGCCAAGCGCTCCTCAGCCTCAGCCTGGGCTCAAGATAACTCTAGATCCACATGGTTAGTCTACAGTAGTTCCCACCACAATGGGAAAATTACAAGTATGCCCCTATCATCGTGTAGAAGTATCTGAAGCCCCATACACCAGCCAGGGCTTCCATATGCCTTGTGATAGTTTAAGCGAAATCAACTACAAATAGAATTTAACACAATCAAGCGAAATTACATATTTACCCTTGTTGTGCCAAAGGCTCAGTAAGTGCTCAGAAAAAGAACATCAGACAGGCGACGACGATTGCTCTCCTCAGTCACCATCCTTTCCTTTCTTTGTTGGCCCGACAAGTCCGATAACGTGTCAGCTCTCTCCTTTCTTTGTCGTCTCGACAAGTCCGATAACTTGTTAGCTCTCTCATTTCTTTGTCGGTCCGACAAGTTTGATATCTTGTCAGCTCTTCCCTTTCTTTGTCGGCCCGACAAGTCCGATAACTTGTCAGCTCTCTCCTTTCTTTGTCAGCCCGACAAGTCTGATAACTTGTCAGCTCTTCTCTTTCTATCAGCTCCTAGCCGATATGTCTGTACACCGACAATGACTAAGTTCTATCCTGTCAGTTCCTAGCTGATTTGTCTGTACACCGACAGTGACTAAGTTTTAACCTACTCCCTTTATTCTTTTGTCGACCTGGCAAGTCTGATATCTTGTCATATCTTCCTCCTAGATCCTTATCTAGGTGAGCAGGATCTAAGTTACCCTCCTTCGGGTCGGTACTCCAAACTACCCAGATGACTTCCGTCACCAGTCACTTTTCAGTCAACAAGCTTGTCAGTCTTGCCATGCTCCTCCTCTCCTCAGGTTGATAACCAGAACTATCTGGCGATGAGTTCGTCAACTCATCAAGCATCATAGCACTCATTCGCATGTACAAGCTGCACCCATTACACAGCACAAGCATCATAGTCAAGCATACTCCACATCTCCAGTATCTTATGCGTTAGAAATGGTCCTTCATCAGCATTCACTAACAACATAGCAGCACTTTAGCATTATCAACACTTACACCTGCATCAGCGACGCTTGAAACCATGCGTACCCACCCGGTTCCGGCACACGATCATTTAGACATTTTGGAGAAACAACACCTACATTAGCATCTACACCTCGGCTCGCGAGTCGCGACCTTCGACGCATCTGTCGGATAAGCGACTCATGGCCAATAGTAATGTTTCTTTCCCGTTGACTGGGACAAGGTGTCATCTCTCAACCCTGAGCAGCGATCTTGATTCCCTTGACCTCGCTCAAGGAGAGGCATCTGTAGACACCTCAGTTTCCAACAAATGTTGGCAGCTGGACCCAGCAGAGAGTGCAACTGGACGGTGGACCTAGTCCTATCCTATTTCCCTAACCAAGCCCATAAAACTAAACTAACCCAAAACCTCCAAAATTACCCTTAACTCCACTCATTTGCTAAGCCCAAAACCTAAAAGCCTAGCCTGTGTGCTCTGGCCCGATGACATGCGTGGCCCAAGCGTACGTCAGGTCCAGGGTAGCAAGACAGGTGCTGCTTGACAAGTCACTTTCGATGTACAACCTCGTACCTCATACGAGCGACGTTGCATGCGAAGTGTCAACTCATCCTCGGTGTGCCTGACACCTGAGTGGCCTTTCCCGACCTGCCACCAGCCTTACCATGCTCTGCGCCGTCTAGCCGCTACATGCCACCTCTACAGCATGTTGATAAGCCACTCCCTGGCATGCCTGACACCCCACCTTGTCATGCCATTAGCCACCTACCATGCCAAGAATGATGCCCAAAACCCCTTGAGCTACTTCAGACAAGAACAGAGCTAGCATTTGCGGAGAGGAGGAGAGAGCCGGAGAGACCATCCTGTAAGCTTCGCCGGAGGAGAGGCTTGAACCCAACACCCAAACCGTGAGAAGCCACCTCTCCCACCTCCGACAAAGCATCCCGAGCCCATTCCTAGTCTCCCCAACCATCTTCGGATCGCTCCGGGCCATTCTCGAGTCACCCGCAGCCACCGTGGTTGCCGTCCAACCTCGCTTGTTGGAACTCACGGCCGCTGACTCTGGGCAACACTGCCCCACCATCCACAGGTAACGCCTCCTTCCAAGAACTCTAAAAGATTATCTAGTGTTTTTTTTTTCATTGCTCCCACATTGTTTTACTTCGAGTTGTCACTTCATACGTTGCATCCCACCACCCTCCCTGCCGTCGAACGGCAATAACCGGCGTGAGGTCGTCCCGGCCCTTGAGCACTCGGTGCAGACGTCTGACGGCTCCTCTCTCACTCCCTTCATTCCCCGGAGCGACCGAGTTGACCTCTCGAATCAGAAACCTCCTATGGAGGCTCGTTAGAGGAAGGTCGGCACTGACGCCGGCAACGAGGATGGGGAGGAGAACCCACAACTTTCTGAGGTTTTCCATGCATTCACATCGCATCATGGTGGTCTCCCTAAGCTACCAGACGCTCCCATTAGTTCGGTGATGCCTGTTTTCCAGGGAAGAGGTGATGAAGGAAGAAGGTCTAGCCCCTGTCCCTCCTGCGTGCCCCGATAGCTCGCCACCCATGCGCGCATCGGACAGGGCTTAGATGGAGATAGACTTAGCCAAACCCAAATTGCTCCTCCTCCACTTAGGCTACCCCCCTGCATGTTTACTTCCATTATCATGGTTTTGCCCTATGATTTACTTACATCCCCTATTTTTGTTTGAGTGCTCCTTTATGAAGTGGTTCTTCTCGATTCTTAGCCCATGCATGAGTCCCAACCCGATATATCCCCCCTACATCCTGATAGCCATAGCAATGTACTCCTTGTGTGCCTAGGATAAGGCTATGATGGCAAATAGCTATGACATCTCTGGGATGCATGTTCTGGGTGCATGGAAGCATTGTGCGTCGCTCATACACGTGTCGTCCAGGGATGAAATCTGGCACAACTTAGCCATTAACCCAGCCACACTCATATCCCTTGCATTGCCTTGTGCCTTTGGTTTGATTACACTTAGTTCTTTTGACATGTCATGTTTCTTTAGTCGTATAGTTTTATCTCTCTTGCATCATCCATATGACCACACTAATTAGCATCCAAGTGCCCACATTACCATGCATGCGAGCAAAAATTCCGAGAAAGACTGACTCGTTGGGCGTACGAGGGTGCCTAACACCTTCCCCGTACGTAATTAGAGTCCTTACCCTTTCTCCGGTTCGCAATGATCCATGTGTCGTATCCATTTGGCGTGAGTCTTCTTTTATTTTCGCACTCGGTTTCGTGTTTCGATTTTCCGATATGGTTTTCCTCGTCTTCCCATTTTAATAGACTAGGTGGCGACTCCATGTTTTATCTTTATATTGTTTTTCTGGTGTCCTCGAGCCGTCTTCCCGTCCTCGGATTTGCCAGATTTGTCGTGGCCTTACCAGTCTCCTTGAGGTCCCGATCGCATCCAGAGCGCAGTTCCTTTCGTCGGCATGGTCACAGGAAGCAACAGGCGAGGATGGCCAACGAGCTCACTGAGGGCAGGACAGACATTGACATTTCATGTCTTACATTCATCATCATCCATATGTGTTCGCATGCATGCATTTCATGCATTTACTTCATGCATAACCCCATGCACATCCATACATGCCATCTATACATCTCATGCATATTTTCATATATATTCTCATGCATATCGTATTTTTATGCATATATTTCATGCATTCATCTTCACACATGCCCATTTCATGCATATTTTCAAGTAAATATATTCTCATGGATATCGCGCTTTGCCACATCGAATCGAATTTGCCTTGTACGCAACATTTCACTCCTTTGATTTGACTTTACAACTTTATTTCGTATTGGTTTTCTATATCGTTGGAGGGCGTACATTAACAGGCATGACAATGCCGACATGGACCCGATGTGGATTATTTTATCCTTTTAACATTCACAAGCGTTCGAAGTCTTCTGCAGTTTTGCGCTAACTTTCTCCCCAAATATTTCTAATTTTCTACATGATTTTCATATCGCTTGAGGGCATACATTAATAGGCATGACAATGCCGACATGGACCTGATGCAAATTATTTTCCTCTTTTTGACTTTCACGAGTATTCGAAGTCTTCCGCAGTTTTGCACTAGCTTTCCATTTGAATATTTCTGATGTTTTGCATGAGTTTCATATTGCCTAAGGGCGTACATTAATCGGCATTTCCAATGCTCACATTGACCCTTGGATTATTTTCTTCATTATTTCTTCTTTTTGTGCAATTTCACTTAGCGCTTTTCTCGTTTTATTTTCGCATTCGCGTTGGCATGATTTCGAGCATACATCTTAGGGTTAGACAAGCATATATTGCATTTGTGATACATAGCAAGCGATTAGCCAAGAAAGATCGATTTTCGGACGCATGGGGGTGCCTAACACCTTCCCCATGCGTAATAGGAATCCTTACCCTTTCTTTGGCCCGTAGCGGCTAAGTGTTGCATCCATTAGGCATGGAGCACACATGCATTCATTCATTTGCATCATTTTCTCGCATTCATATGTATTTTGGTTTTCCTCATCTTTCCATTAAAAGACTAGGTGGCAACTCCTTTTCCTTATCCTTTTTTCTTATTCCTCTTTGGTGTTTCTGAGTCGAGTCTTCTTCTTTGGATTCACCATCTTCGTCGTGACCATATCGGAATTCTTCATGTGTTTCCATGCACCGAGGAGTCATGCAGGGTTCCATCGATATGGTCACAAAAACTAGCGACTCCGTTGGGGATTCTAGATTCCAACTTTTGTTTTGTGCTTTTTGCTTGCTTGGCTTTTGTTCGTTGTTGCCTTGCTTCACATTTTTTTGCTTGTTGCCTTTACTTACACTTGCGTGGTTGCTTCCTCATGCCTTTTCAGTTGGTGTGCTTTCTTTTACACATTTGTTATGCCACTATACTCACATGCCATATTACTTTCTTTTTGATGTGATGGATGTTTCCTTTTTAACTATCATGTCAACACCACACTAGCACATGCCATGATTATACCTTTCGTTTGTTATATGCTTGTTTGCATGCCCTTCTTGAAGTATCTTCTTCCCCTTTAGTGCTTTGCCATGCTTCGAAAAGTAGAGACTTGATTGCCTCCCTTCCGGCTTAACCTGAAAGACACAAACACACAGAAAACAAATAATAAGGCATAATTAGAGACAAATCCTCACAATCCCCTCTGGTTTAATAAAACGCAAGTAAAACACACAAAGGCATATCGCATGAATGATCATTTTAGAAAGCATGCATCTTCTCCTCTCATGTCCACCCACAGTCTGCAATGGACAGTTTGGTTCCCCGTTCTATGGCTTCAGCGTAGGACATGTTGCCATTTTGCCCGCTTGTCTGGGATCGTGTCGGTGTTAGTAGAGGGTACAACTCGTTGCTATTGCAGGAGTCGAGGCCACCAACACACCACTCATTCACTGCCTACGTTTTGGCCGGGATTCAGAATGGGAGCCTTACTTTCTGACCAGAGTCAAAACCTAAACCCATGAGTGTGTCCCGTGTGGTCAATGCCATGCGGGTCATGCATGACGAGAGAGCACATTTTAGGATATTCATATGCATTGAGTATCATTCACGTAACCCTAATAACTAGCATTTGTCTGTGTGTCTTTGTCCAAGTTCTGACACCTGATCTTCTTGCCTGTCCCTCACAGGTAGCTGGGTGCGAGGTCTTGGACTAGAGCTCAAGTGTATCCATCGTGGGTGGCCTCCCATGGTCTTTCTCTCTTCTCTTTCCTGAGCTATTTATCGCTTTTGACAATAGCTCGTCCTAGAACTCATGCATTTGTTCTTCATCGTAGCCCCATTCATACTTGCTCGCGGTCAGTCATGGCCCAATCAACTAGCGAGCCTCCTGTTGTTGTTTTGGAGGAGATCCCGAGTTCGTTTCCTCCATCTGTTACTTCTTCTAATTCTCCTTCTCTCCATGCATTCTGTTTTAGGGTACAAGGGGACTTTGTACCCACTTTGGGGTATTCGCAGGCACTCGTCACTCAGGAGCCTATCACTAAGTCCACAACTGTGATCAACACACTGGTTCCAGTACCAAATGCACCTCTTTCCTCGAGCTTTCCTATTCCAGGAATTCAGTCGACTATGGCTACTTCTGCTGTAGGGTCCGTTTCTCTCCTGTTCTTGCCTTCTGACTCATATATCAGTGAGTCTTTTGCCATGCAACCGCAACATCTGATGGCTCTCGTAGAGTGACTGTAGGGCATGGTTCTCTATCTTGGTCCTACCACTGCTCCTTTTCCCCTAACCCCTGAGGTTTCGATGCAGACTACCTTAGCATTGCAAGCTCATCCCTCAGCATTTTCGTCCATGCCATCGCCACAGCTCTTCGCTGCTCTAGTGATAGGGGTATCATCTCTGCCTCCTGCACCTTCATTGCACTTTGCACAGTATATGACTCCACCACCTGGTGGCTAGCCATTTGGGCTGGCTAGAGAGCAGTATGCCTCGAGCTCGTTGCCCGGAACCATACCAGTACAATAGTTGCTGCTCCCTCACTCTGCATCTTACACAACACAGCATGCAATCCATTCATTCCCTTTGCATCAGATTCAAGCTCATCCACGCATGACATCACTACACTCATCACCTATGCACGGGTATGCTGGCCTTTATGCTTTGACACCAGAAGGCATTAGGGTGGATTCGGAGGAGCGCACATGCGCGACCTATACGACATACGTGGCACCCTCATCAGCTCCTCCTATCTCGTCAGTAGCAACTTTAGACGCCCTCCTAACTAGAATCGACAATCTGGAAAGAGCACTTCTTCAAGTGTAAGGTGGGGAACACCAATCCTACCACTTTCAGGACCTCTGTTATTTTTCAGAGGCGACACTCCCCTCAAATTTTCACATCCTGGAATTTGAAAAATATAACGGTAGTGGCTGCCCAATATCCCATTTGAAGGCGTATTGCAGAGACCTCGCGTAGCTTCAGCACGATGAAAGGCTTTTGTTCCGCTTGTTCCAGAAAAGTCTGACAGGGCCAACACTCAGATGGTTCACATCCCCTGACATGGCCTCTATCAAGACTTGGAACAGCCTCTCTAAGGTGTTCCTGGAGCAATACTCCTTCAATCTTGACTTAATCCCTAAGCGAGAGGATATTGTCGCGATCAGGTAGGGACCCCACGAGCTATTTGGGGAGTATGTCGGTCGTTGGTGTGCACTAGCCTCCCAGATCAAGGATAGACCCTCTAACGAGGAGTCTATTGAGATCATTATAAGAGGAGCAGAACCAGCGACTGGGGCTCTGCTTAGCATTTATCTCATCACTACTTTTGCATCATTGTTTCAGGCTAGCACTTGCATGGAGAATTCGCTACATGATGGGAACTTCCCTGCACTCTCTATGTTTTCCAAACAGGCCACTTCTTCCAGCATCAACTTCAACAATAACATTGCCAACACCAGCAATGTCAAGGAGGCAGGCATTACTTTCATTAAACCTTCTACGAAGCTTACTAGACTAGAAGACTAGCCTGATTTGAGCCAATTAGTATTTGCACCTAGCTCTCCACACACCACATACACACACTCCACCATCGCACTAGTGCATCACGTCGCACTAGCCTGACAAGGACAACAACCTAAGAAGAGGCACAAACGTTGTACTGAAAGCAACTTCACTCCATTAAGTGCGTCGCTGAGTGCCATCTTCCCTCAGGTTGTGTCGTTTTTGTGACTCCTGGATCCTTGTCTGCCACCAAACCCACTCCCAAGGTGGTATGATGCGAACGTGCATTGCGATTATCATCGAGCCCCAGGACACTCGACTGATGATTGCCACACTCTTTAGGATGTTGTTCAGAGCTTGATCAACAAAGGAGCTATTGTCGTCAGCACACAGGAGGCAGTATCCACCCCTGCACCATCTCCTTACCCTAGTGTAGCCAACATTTCCTCTTCTGAGCCTGTAAGCTCGGAAGATGTCGGAACTTTAGGGGTTTATTTTCTTTTCTCTCACAACCCTTTTTTGGGGAACCTTTCCAATCACGTCAGCCTTGATCCTTCTCTTGCTGATTCCTAGCTTTGTCCGGTGACACATACGTGTGCCATTCTTGTTCCCATTCCATTGCGAGTTGCCTAGCCCAAGGTTTGCCAACTTTCCATACACCAGTTTGACTCAGAGTGCACAAGTACCTTGAACCCCACAGTGCAACAATTACAGGTAGTTTAGATTCAACAGAGACTAAAGTCGTATCCTTTTTTTCCCCTATTTTCTTTGTTGTTTCATTCTTTGCATTGTCATCATGCATTCAAAAAAAAGAAAAGAAAAGCAAGAATCCAAAAGAAGAAAAATACAAAAAAAATTAGAAAACAACAAAACTAAACATACTTTGCATGTTAATAACTCTGTTCGATGACGAAAATTGGAAAATTTGCCTGCGACAGATTGGATTGCTCTTCCTCAGATGACACTACTCAGATGACCAAATAGCAAGGGAGCCACCACCTCTCAAGGCCAGATGAGGAGTCCAAACTTCGTAAGTTCCCAACACCTCCAAGAGGGAGATAAAATG
The DNA here is from genome assembly GCA_024699735.1 of Posidonia australis. NCBI lineage: Eukaryota > Viridiplantae > Streptophyta > Magnoliopsida > Alismatales > Posidoniaceae > Posidonia > Posidonia australis. The sequence continues at coordinate 8,413 of JAMKQA010021404.1, read as the reverse complement.
CTAGGGTGGTTGAGTGTGTGAGCCAAAAAAGAAATATACCTTCGCATAGGCATAAAATAAACTAAAAGACAGAAGGCGAAGACAGAAGTCAACCCAAAAGTAAGAGGCATGTGGCGTAGCTCTATCCCTATCATGTTTTGGAGAGGAGTTGAAGCATGTGCCTGGTAAATCCTACAGCGAAAGCCTACAACCCAAACCAAGCGACTTTTACCTCTGAGTCAGGTATGGAACGAAGCCATATGCCTATGAGGGAGGAAAAGAAATCGTGTGAACTCAAAAGAGCAAGTGCGTGACCCTAAAGATTTTGGCATGAAGTCTGATCAATCCCACCACCGCCCAGCAAGCTTGAGCGCCACCTCACATCCTACGAGAGCCACCCACAGCTTGTGAGTTTCTATAAGGTCAACTGAGTCGAGGGCATCCTCCTCCAATAGGCATGATGCTTTCCAACATAACAAGGGCAAACAAACAAAATCACAGCTGATCAATGAAACATGTTTACCTACTTAAGTAATAACTTCACCCATCATCCATTAGCACATCTCTGTAACAACAATAAAGTCCATCACCACCATTACCTTGCTTGTTGCAGTCTTTCAACTTGCATTTTGCATTGCATTAAAGAGTTTCATTGAGCATCTCCAATCAGGGACATTTTATCTGCTCTCTAGTCAAAGTGCACGTACAACAAAGACACCTTCTAGTGCATAGACTATACAAACCTGTAGAATTAGCAGCATTGACAACAACCTCTCCACAGTCAATCAAGTTTCACCAGTGCTACTTGGGGAATGTCCGGTAATTGCACAGTTAGGGGTAGAATGGTCGGAATACAATGGCTGAACAAGTAGCAAATCAAAACACCTTCTTTATCAAGCATTATCCCCTAACAGCTTCGTTTCCTAGCAGTCTAGAGCACTTGTAGTCACAACCAGACTCCCACGTCGTTTGGTAGCTTGACTCAGTACCAGGGGCATCTATTTTGTCCTCGTACCTCTCTCGATCTGCCCTCTGTTACCATTTCACATTGTTTGCTAAAGAGCATGGCGCTAACTCTTTGACCAAGCTCACACAGACTGCAATAACCGCATTTGGAAGTCAACTTTGTCCACCAGGGGTATGTCAGCTACTCTTTGGATAGAATTTGCGCATCAGGCGCACCATGAGGCATAGACTTGTGACTATGGTGCAGAGTTTCTAGACCAGAATCTCCAACCAAAATACCCAGGCTGTTCTGAGAAAATGCAGCAACCATTACTACAGCTGGGCATTACCACAAGTAGCATCCTTGATCCTAGAATGTCATTCCTCGATCCAATAGGCCACAGATACTGACTTCCCTTAGAAATGTCGGGCACTAGCGAAATTCCAACAGAATCTGCGAACAACATCAGATCAAAGCAGTCACAATTTCAGGGTGCGCCCACAAGCAACTGCTTCCTAACAAACCTCTTTTGGCTAAACCAGCTGTCTAGGCCCCCCAGCTTTCTTTTGTTCGTATCTTTCAGCAACATCCTTGGTGTTCTGATGCTAGGGGCATGTCACTGCCTTTTGGTATTATCCTCTCGTTACCAAGGGCATGTCAACTACCTTTTGGTATTATCCTCTCAATACTAGGGGCATGACAGTTGTGTTTTGATATCATTCTCTTGTTGCCAGTGTCCTATTAGTTGCCTTTTGGTATCCTTCTTTCGTCACTAGGGGCATGTCAACTGTCTTTTGGTATCATTCTCTTATTACCAGGGGCATGCTAGCTGTCTTTTGGTATTATCCTCTCGATACTAGGGGCATGTCAGCTTTCTTTTGGTATCATTCTCTTGTTACCAGTGTCCTGTCAATTGCCTTTTGGTATCCTCCTTTCGTCACCAGGGATATGTTGGCTGTCTTTCGATGTCATGTTGTCCTATCTTCTGAATCGTCACTGGCTGTTTCCCAGTTGATGAGTTCGTTTATTTTCCTTCTTCCGAACTATTGCCGACTGTTTCTCGGTTGACGAGTTCGCTTATCGTGCTTCTGAACTGTCACCGACTTCTTTCCGGTTGACGAGTTTACTTTTCCAGCCCTCCAAACCGTTACTGGCTACTTCTCGACTGACGAGTTCATTCATGTTGCTTTCCAAACCGTCATCGACTGCTTCTCAACTGACGACTTCGTCCATCTTGCTTTTCGAACCGTCACTGACTGCTTCTCGGTTGATAAGTTCGTTATCCTACTTCCGATCCATCATCAACTACTTCTCGGTTGACAAGTTCATCTATCTTACCTTTCAAGCTGTCACCAGCTGCTTCCCGGTTGACGAGTTTGCTTTTCCAGTCTTTCGAACTATCACCAACTGCTTTTTGATTGACAATTCGCTTTCCAGCCTTTCGAACCATCACCAACTGCTTCCCGGTTGACGAGTTCATCCCTCCTACCTTTCGAGCTGTCACCAACTGCTTCTCGGTTGATGAGTTCACTTTTCCAATCTTTTGAACTATCACCGACTGCTTTCCGATTAACGAGTTTGCTTTTCCAGCCTTCCGAACCGTCATCGATTGCTTCTCAGCAGATGAGTTCGTCCATCTTGCTTTCTGAATTGTCACCAACTACTTCTTCGTTGATGAGTTCGTTATCTTGCTTTCGAACCATCACCGACTGCTTCTCGGTTGATGAGTCCATCCATCCTACCTTCCGAACTGTCACCGACTACTTCCCAGTTGATGAGTTCATTATCTAGCCTTCCGAACCGTCACCGACTGCTTCTTGGTTGATAAGGTCATCTATTCTGCCTTCCAAATTGTCACCGACTGCTTCCCGATTGATGAGTTTGTTATCCTACCTTTCAAACCATCACTGACAGCTTCTCAGTTGATGAGGTCGTCTATCCAGGCTTCTGGGCTATCACTAGCTGCTTCCCAGTTGATGAGTTCGTTATCTTACTCCTGAACCGTCATCGACTGCTTCTCAGTTGACGAGTTTGTTTATCCTGCCTTCCGGAATCGTCACCGACTACTTCTCAATTGACGAGGTCATCTATCCTGCCTTTCGAACCGTCACCGGTTGCTTTCCGATTGATGAGTTCATTATCCTGCATTCTGAACCGTCACCAATTGTTTCTCGATTGACGAGTTCGTCTATCCAAGCTTCCGAGCTGTCACCGGCTGCTTCTCAATTGATGAGTTCGTTATCTTGCTCCTGAACTGTCACTGATTGCTTCTCGCTTGACGAGTTCATTTATCTTGCCTTCTTGAATCGTCACTGATTGCTTCTCAGTTGACGAGTTTGTCCATCTTGCCTTCCGAACTGTCACTGGCTGCTTCTCGATTGATGAGTTTGTTATCTAGCCTTCCGAACCGTCACCGACTTCTTCTCAGTTGATGAGTTCGCTTTTCCAGCTTTCTGAATTCTCATCGACTGCTTCTCGATTGTCGAGTTTTCTTTTCCTGCCTTCCAAATCGTCATCGACTGCTTCTCAGTTGTCGAGTTCTCTTTTCCTGCCTTCCGAACCATTAGCAGTTGCTTCCCAGTTGACGAGTTCCTCCATCCTACCTTTCGAATCATCACCGGTTGCTTCTCGGTTGACAAGTTCTCTTATCTTGCTTTCCGGTCCATCACCGACTGCTTCTTGGTTGACGAGTTTACTTTTCCAATCTTTCGGACCGTCACGGACTGCTTCTTGGTTGACAAGTTCGTTATCTTGTTCTCCTGAACTGTTGCCAACTGCTTCTCGGTTGATAGATTTGTATCTTGCTTTGTTTCCTGCTACTAGGTGCTTTTCGGATGTTGTGTTCACTATTCTTTTTGGATTGATATCCCAAACTATCCGATTAACATTCATCAAAATGTTACTTTTCGGACGGTAAGTCCGAAACTTGCCATATTTCGATCGATAAGTCCGAAACTTGCCATATCCTCCCGTTGGTAAGTCTGTTATCTTGCCATGCCCCTTTCGATTTCTACTTGGGATGGTTGGAATCGATGGTACCCTCCTTTGGTCATGTCTCAGATGGACTAGACCATTCTCTTTTGGGTTGGTACCCTAAGCTACCCGATTGACACTCGTCAAAATGTCTATCCTCTCGGTCGATAGGTTCGATATCCTATCATGCTTCATTTTATTTTGGGCTGATATCCCAAACTATTCGATTGACATCCGTCAAAATGTCTATCCTCGCAGTTGATAGGTCCGATATCCTATCATGCCCCATTCTCTTTGGGGTTGATATCCCAAACTATCTGATTGGCATTTGTCAAAATGTCTATCCTTTTGGTCATTAGGTCCGATATCCTATCATGCCCCATTCTCTTTTAAGCTGATATCCCAAACTATCCGATTGACATCTGTCAAAGTGTCTATTTTTTGGTTGATAGGTCCAATATCCTATCATTCCCCTTTCTCTTGGGCTGGTAGTCCGAACTACCTGGTTGACAACTATTACATTGTCAGGAGTGGGCTGACAACCCAAACTGCTCGGTGATAAGTCCAACAACTTATCATGCCCATTTTCGGTCGACATGCCCCACAAGTCTTGTCCAACACCTTTTTGGCAAGTGTGATAACCAATCATGCCCTTTATGAGCTGATAGGTCGTCACCTTGTCATCCTGCACCATGCATCTACATACATCATGCATTGCATGCATCATCATTCATCAGCACTCATCATTCATCACCAGTCCCAACATTCAATGTTAGCATTCGTCATTCGTATTGGAATTCGTGTTCCAGTATCATTTTCACGTCTGTGTTTGCATCCCGGCAACGAGTGACGTCTTTTGGTGCATCTATTGAATAAGTAGCTTGGTGCCACTAGCAGATCCTCTTCTCTTGCAAGCTTTGGGTGGGGTGTCTTTGTCAATCCTGAGCATCAGTCTCGTTTCCCTTCGTTCCTCAACCTCGCTCAGGGAGAGGCATCTGTAGACACCCCAATTTTGTAAGTTTGTTCGATAGTCTTTTCTGGGATTGGAATTTTGGTTGTTGGACTCTCAATCATTTTTATCAAAGCCAACTTGACATCTCAACCTAATTTTATCCATAGAATTAGCCCAAACCTCTGTTTCAATCTAAAACCCTAGTGGATCAATTAATTCACCAAATCAAATCCTATACCCTAGTTATATCTCAAACCCATGCAAATCCAACAAACCAAGCTAATAGCCTAAAATTTAATTGCACCCTAAACCCAAGCTTCAACCCAAAACCAAACCCAAGCCCAACTTCATCCAAATTAACCCCCATCAACCATTTTGATATCAGTCCAATGGCCAACAACAAAGCCTTACACCAAATTGATCATGTAGCCCATCATCACCCAATGGACTCCATTCCACCAACGGCCATCGTCACACCACATCTCCGGCAGCCACCGTCCACGTGTCTAGGATCCATGCAAGTAGAGAGGATGGGAGAAGGGAAGATGGTAGGTTTGTTTAGGTTGTTAGAGGGTTGTTAGAGGTTTGTTTGGGTAGTTTGTTAAGGTGGTGGGTGTAACCATGTTGGCGATAGCCTCGTGGTTGGCGCGAAAGACCAAATGCGCGAGGACCAACAAAGTCACAGCAAAAACGGTAAAAACAATGATAAAAATGTGGGAGTCGTCACCTAGTCTACTTTAAAAACGGGAGACGAGGAAAACAATTTCAAGACACTAAAGCTATACAATAAGCCAATGGAAAAAAAGGTCAACATGAACCAGAAATTGGTAAGGATCCCTATTACGCACGGGGAAGGTATTAGGCACTCTTGTGCGCCCGAAAAATCAGTCTTTCATGGGTTTCTCATTTACTTATATGAAATGTTGTCTTTTCAGCCCTTTATGTACGCCCAATAGCGATATGCAATGCAACTCTATATGCAAGTGGTGCCTTATGCTAAACATGGGTGGAGGGACTGTAGGATGTGTCCTAGTGCTCTGAAAGGTCACCCAAGTTGGGGATCAAACATCGGTGCAAAGATATTGCACGGATATAACCACGGATCCAACAATATCGAGTAGCTAATGTCTTCGCTTTGCTATATGCAAAACATAAGCTACCATGCATAAATGCGGATGAAAACAGACTCGAGTCATCCTGATATATCCAAGAGGACAACCAAAGAAAACCAGAGGCAAAGCAAATCAAGAATCAAGCTAAGTACCATGCCAAAAATGCTACTGTTGTATAGTGAAAACAGGCAAGTGCGCCTGGTTGGTGTGCTAGTCTAGTGCGCCACCTATGTGCTCTACCAAGGTGTGCTAGAAATGTGTGCCACTAAAGTGAGACCTAGAAATCACAGAAGCAAACAGTGAACTAGATTGATATGCTATACGATATAAAACCATGCAAACATGCTCTAGACCATCTGAATATGCATCGTGGACATCTAAAACACCTAATCACAAGTGAGTTCCCCCCTCTTCCACAAAGTCATAAAGGAAAGAGGAAACCCAAGACACCATGACATGGGTCTTGTGCTCAAGGGCAATAAGCCTCACACAAGACCACACAATCCTACTCTGATAAAGGCTAATGAATCCCAGCTATGCTACTTGGGTCTGGATCATGGACTGATGCAAAAGAACTCTACACATAGAGACCTGGAAAGCCACCAGTTCACCAAATCCAAGTGGCAGGCTAACTTCACTAGATGCAAAACTAATGCAAACAAGGTTATTATATGCTGAAATTGTGCAAGCATGAACATGGCATATCAGAGATCAAACATCAGAAAGATCAAAGTTCGAAACAATCAGAAAGGCATGCAAATCATGATGCAAAATAGGCTGCTTGCACCCTGTGACCAGGTTGGTGCGTTAGTTATGTGCTCCAACCTGGTGCACCAGGTTGGTGCACTCCAGATACCCTGTATCAGACTGCAGTCTGATTTCAGAGCCTGGTCTAGATGTATGCAACTAATTAGGTTACTGACTATTCAGATCATTTACCTAGATGCCAAGGAACTTAACCATGTTAAATAATCTAGCCTAAAACATTCCTATCATTCTCTCCTTAGTCATGCATATTCATGGATTTCTTAGGATTGTAGCTACCTATGGTGGATTTTATGATTCATGCAATGATCTGGCTGACTTAGGGAGCATGAGGAAATGATAAAGCATGCAAAGAGGATGCATCACAACTCATGTTCCATAACTAGTGGTTACATAGGACTACGATTCATTACTAGAAAGATTATCATGACAAAGAAGCAATAAATATAGAAAGGAGCATCATGAACACCCAAAATAACAAAACAAGTACAAAGGAACATCACTATATAGACATTACATCCACCTAGTTTGCAGGTTCTATCCAGAATATCATGTAAAATCCATATGGAGAGGTGGGTGAAGGACCTTACCTATAGTGTCTCCTCCTTGTGGCTCAAGGTGCCTCCTCCTTGTTGCTTTGGACTTAGTTGGGAGTGCTCAGGGATGCAAGGGAATGCTCTGAAGGTAGGGGTGCTGGTTGCTAAGAGTGGGTGAGTTGCCAAGAGAGAAAAAAATGTTGCTTATGGATGGCCTTTTAAAGAGAACGAAGATGTAACTCCTTGGGATGCCAAAATCCTCGAAACTCAACAGACTTGCACAAATTCGTGGAGGAATACGTGCAAGGGAAGGTTACAAGCACAGAAGATGGAAAGCCAGCAGCCAACATCTTGAAAAGTGACCATGCGCCAGCTTGGTGCGCCACATTAGTGCGCTAGCTTGGTGCGCCAACTTGGTGCGCCAGCTTGGTGCTCCATATTGGAGCTCCACATTGGTGCTTCAGATTGGTGCTCTAGACTGGTGCTCCACCTTGGTGCTCCATATTGGTGCTCCATACTGGTGCTCCACATCTAGCTGCCTTATGTGTTAATCGGACCATAGGTTCGCTATTGGCTTAGGGTAACCAAGATGCCAAATAAAGCTCAAAAGAGGTTAGGCTTGCCGTATCCAAAGCAACATCCTCTGGAGAGTTCACCTATGAGCCGCCTCAAAATTAGCGTGTCTATAGTGGGTTGTTATAAGGTCTGTTGGTGGGTTGTTGCAATTGGTGATCTTCCTTGGCTATAACGAGGGCCGTTAGTGATCTGGAAGAGAAGGAGGAAAACCTTGGCCAGCCATGCGAGAGAGAGAATGGAGAGTTGCAAAGAGAGTGAGGAAGAGAGGAGCCTGAGCTGGAGAGCACATCCAATCTACTCCCTCCACAAAAGCTTGGCCTTCTCTGCTCTTCCACCTCCAGCCTCCCTCATCGACAGCTGAGCTCGGAAAGAACTGGCATCTCCGTAGTCATCGTCCTACACCATGCATCGAACCCATGTAGCCGTGACGCAGTTGTAACCATGCCGGCGAGGAGATTCCACAAATGAATGCGAAATCGGTCGGCAAAATCACGTCGAAAAAGCAAAAATAAATGGAGTCGCCACCTAATCTATTATGGAAGACAAGGAAAACCATATACATGAAAAATCATGC
>JAMKQA010021403.1:0-18378 GCA_024699735.1 Posidonia australis | reverse complement strand
CTAAGTCTCTGCAAAGCCAACTTGAATATTTTTCAGAGATTGTAAGTAATTTACAATTCATTGATAAATCTGATAAAATTATGTGGATGCTAACTACAGAGATAATATTATCTTTTGGAAGAATATTTGGTGTGGGGTGGAGGCTTTAAAAAACACCTTGCCAGACCTTTATCAGCTAGCCAAACTGAAAATGGGTTCAGTCAAGAAGATATGGACTAAGTTTATTAATGACTTTTAGGGTCTATTTCAACACACAAGGGGTTCTAACCTTGACTCTAAGTCTCTGCAAAGCCAACTTGAATATTTTTCAGAGATTGTAAGTAATTTACAATTCATTGATAAATCTGATAAAATTATGTGGATGCTAACTACAGAGATAATATTATCTTTTGGAAGAATATTTGGTGTGGGGTGGAGGCTTTAAAAAACACCTTGCCAGACCTTTATCAGCTAGCCAAACTGAAAATGGGTTCAGTCAAGAAGATATGGACTAAGTTTATTAATGACTTTTAGGGTCTATTTCAACACACAAGGGGTTCTAACCTTGACTCTAAGTCTCTGCAAAGCCAACTTGAATATTTTTCAGAGATTGTAAGTAATTTACAATTCATTGATAAATCTGATAAAATTATGTGGATGCTAATTACAAATAAATGTTACTCTATTAGGAGCTATTACGATATTTTAAATGATGGAGAACTTATATATCAATTTAAAAAGTTATGCGTAGATGTCCAAAATCCCATTAAAATTCAAACTTTTTCTTTGGATGGTAATTCAGGATAAGATTTTATTAAAAGAAAATCTCATGAAAAAAGGGTGATTGAGACAACTTTGTTGTCTTTCCTGTGCTTTTAGCTGTGAATTCACCTCTCATATTCTTCTCTGTTGTCCTTTTTTGGTCATTTTTTCTTAATAATGTTTTTAATATTCATAATATAAATGTACGAGACATTTTCTCGCTAAGGAGGTTTGCCAAATATTCTAATAACGTTTATATTTGGAATCATCCTATTCCTGATGCTTTTTGGATGTCCTAGATGGAATGGAACAATAGAATTTTTAGATCGAGATTAAGATCTGCTGATTTTATTATTTTTGATATCATTTTGTTGATCAAATTTTGAGGAGTAAACTTCTTTTCAGATAACATTGATGAGGAATTCTCCTTAGCTTTGGTCAATATGCAGGATGTATGGACTTTGGATTGGGCAAATATGACGGCCCAGACTATTGCCTTCTCTATTGGTCTATCTGAGCTTGGCTCTGACACATCCACTACTCCCTCTGCTCCAGCGTTGGAGGACGCTCCATACGAAAGGAAATGGAATTTAAATTTTTTTAGTAATCATAATCTTGAGACATTTGGTTCTTGTTAGTCTATAATATCTTAGACATTATTTAGTTGTTTTTGACTTTCTTTGTGGGTATATAATTTTAATATTCTTGTCACTTGATAATGACTTTCATAATTAAGTGTTAAATATTAATATGAATCTATCGATTTCAAGAAAAGTAAAAAAAAAAACACCATCATCTTCAACGTTGGCTGTCGAGCATCGATCGAATTGGAAAAACAAAAAAAAACATAATTAAGTGTTAAATATTAATATGAATCTACCGATTTCAAGAAAAACAAAAAAAAAAAACACCATGGTCTTCGCCGTTGGCTGTCGGGCATATTGAATTGGGAAAAGGCTGGCGTAAGTGGAAGGAAGGCTACCGTGATGGAAAAGGCAAAACGTGACAGATCCACTAGCAGTGAACCGTGAAAGGTCAGCAGTCGTCCCCATGTCACGGCGCTATGATGATTTTTCGGACCACCACCACCGGTCCACCTCCGCACCCTCCAATCTTTAATGCAGCCAACGCTATGATGAAAGGTCAGCAGTCGTCTCCGGTCGTCCTCTAGCTGTTTGTCCTATGCCCCCAACCATACGCTACACCGCATCTGCGGCATATTCGTCAACAGCTCACGATCTGGGAGGAGATGATAAACATCAGCATCATGCGAGGGACATGTCAAAGGCAAAATCCCCTTCCAGCATGTAAATTCCAACGAATTCGGAAGAATGTTCTCATGAAGATTGAAATTTATGAGTAGTCTACGTTTTTTTTTTTTTTGACAATGGTAAGTAGTATTAGATATGTATCTTAAGGAAAAAATTCCAAGGAAATCAGGAATCTATAGATCACAAAATATTACAAAATCTTAGTTCCAACAATTTAGGAACAAGATGTCTAAAATATAGTAAGCAGATAGAAACCTGAAAATAAAGAAAATTCCAGATGATTGTAACTTTGTAACAACAATTACAGATTATTCCCATAAATATGTTTTTTTTTTTTTTAAATATCGATGCTGGGGTAAGAAAGTTGTAACTCATGAGCAGAACAACTTCCCAAGTAAGTAAGATTTTTAACTTTCAACATGAGTAGACTTTTTTTTTCCCAACATAAACACGTGCATGCCTTTTTATTGAAAAAGCCGTGAGCATTGTTGATACGGGAAATTGCAGGTGTTGGTGTCTAAAGGAAAAATTCCTGTAGGCATATTAAATCCCATCCGTTGATTTATTTGAACGGCTATGATTAAAGTTAAGTGATAAAACCCTATCACCTACACTTCTCCTACTTACAGCGAAACATCCGTCTTCGCCTCTGTCTCTGCCATCCACTGTCGAAGGTCTTTCACAGCCTTCCGTCTCTGCCTCCGCCTTCGCCTCCGTCTCTGCCATCCACTGTCGAAGGTCTTTCACAGCCTTCCATCTCCGCCATCCCCTGTCTCCTCGTCCGTCCTCGTTGTTCCAGGTCGAGGTCGTACAACATCAATGGAGTGGCCACATCTCATCTTTTCATTTAGGACGGCACGAAAGCTGCCCATTCGCCGACTAGGAGTCGCTGACAAAAGCTGCTCTTCTCCTCCTACCCCATCGATATGATTTTGTGCCGTCGCGACTAATTTTTGTATGGTCTATTTCGAAATCGTAGCTTGATGATGGTCTGTTATGTGGAAATATTTCTCTGTGATCATGTTCGATTACAAAATTTAGGAATATTTCTCTGTGGAACTTCATTTCTCTGAGTTTGGGAATATTTCTTTTTCTTGGTGAATTCTAGTTCACTTGGTATATGCTTGCAGTGTATGTGGTCTCTTCCTCCCCAACGTTTGTGATTTGTCTGTATGGAAATAATTTATATTAAATTTTTTTCTATTTTATTTTCTGAAATTATTAGTTCTTTTGTTTCATTTTTATTTTCCTTTCTCGTATATCTGTCTTGTGCCTTTTATGGTTGTTGCTATAAAATGTGTGAGGGTTTCTCATTGGTCTGGACTATGTGTCTTTTATGATTGTTGCTATAAAATGTTCTTGAAGAAAGACTGAAATTAATTCTTACACATGAAGACATGAGTATAGCAATCAATTTTTTGATTTACAGGAACATACTAACGTTGAATTTAGGTTACTGAATTACTTGACTTGAAATGAATGACATAAACAAGGGCTTGGAATTCACAAACAAGGGCTAATATTTCTCTGAAGTTGTTGACTGTTGCATGTTTCTTGCTACTTGGAAATCAAGAAAGGGAAAGAAAATTAATGAGAAGTTAAAAATATCATTTGATTTAAGTTTCATCTCTTCTGACAAGCATGGTGGAGTGACAGTCTGTTGCTATTCTTTGCTATTATTTTCTGTGATTACTTTACTATTCTATGTTTGAACTGAAATGTAGAATTATTTCCTTTGTTATGCACTGACCATGAGTTTCTGAAATTTTTTTATGGGATTTTTATATATGTAGGATTTTATAGATGTCGATGAAGACTTTGGTGGCAAGTATGGGAATATTTCTATAGACGTTGACAAAGATGATAATGTTTGTGTAGAGCTTGATATAGACGAGGAAGAGTTGGAGGAGTAAAATACACCACAATGCACTTCTGAAGTACCTATTCAGTCTTATATGGGTATGGAATTTAGTTCAGAGAATGAAGCATATCTGTACTATAATGCATATGTTAGGATAGAAGGATTTTCCATTAAGAGAAGTTGGTTTAGGAAGTCAAAAAACACTGGACAGATGATAGCAAGGATTTTTGTTTGTTTCGAACAAGGTGAAAATGATTTAAAAGATAAACGATACTGGGGGAAAGAAATTAATAGGCGGAGATGTATTTGTGAGGGTTGCCCAGCTAGACTCTATGTTGTCCAAAGAGATAAAGGACTATGGATTGTGGATAAATTTGTTGAAGAGCACAATCATATTCTTACCACACCTAGTAAGGTATTAAAGCTTCGATCTCATAACAAGTTGTCTTCAGTAGTTAAAGGATTAGCTGATACTTTATCTACATGTGGTGTTAGACCATCTAGAGTTGCACATGTTCTCTCAGAGAGTGGCCATAAAGGTGTCACTCCCCAACAAATTAGCGGCCATAGAAGAAGGACTTGTCAAAATAACATTGGGAAGGAATGTATGGCTGTAATTAGATACTTTCAATCAAAAAGTGCCTTAGACCCGCAGTTCTTCTTTGAATTTCAATTAGATGATGATCACACAATAAGAAGTGTTTTCTGGTCTGATGGAAGGTCTCGAGACAATTATATGAAATTTGAAGATATAGTTGTTTTTGACACAACTTACAAGACAAATAACTTTAACATGCCCTTTGCACCATTCACTGGTGTTAATCATCACAAACAGCCTACGTTGTTTGGTTGTGCATTGCTTGCTGATGAAACAGAAGATACTTTCACCTGGTTATTTACAATATTCTTGAGGTGCATGTATGGTAACAAGCCAAAAGCTATTATTACGGATCAAGATGTTGCTATGCGTGCTACAATTCCAATGATTTTTGAGGGTACAACACATCGATATTGTACATGACACATAGGAAAAAATGCAGTAAACCATGTATCAGAGCTCAGATGTAATGTCAACTTCAAACAAGACTATGGGAAATGCATATATGGTTCCAAAACTCCTATGGAATTTGAGAATCAATGGGAGATGTTAAAAGATATGTATCCCTCAATGCATGATAATACATGATTGAATACAATGTATGATATTTAAGAAAATTGGGTCCCTTGTCATGTAAAGAATGTATTTATGGCTGGAATATCTACTAGCCAACGATCTGAAAGTATCAACTCTTTTTTTGATGGTTATGTTCATTCTCGAACTCCTATTTTGGAGTTTGTGTTTCAATATGATAGAGCGTCATCATCTAGACGGAATGCTGAAGAAAGAGAGGATTTGATGACAATGTCAACAAAGCCTATACTTCTATCTTCTAATCTAATTGAAGCACAAGCAGGCAAAGAATACACAAGGACTATATTTGCTTTGTTTCAGAATGAATTAAAGAAAGGATTGTCCTATGCCTCCCAAAAGATATGCAAGATGGGAAACAATGCTCAATATCATGTTTGGAAGCATGGAAAAGAAGGTTGTTTGCAGTCTGTGTTATTTAACAGTGGTCTTGAAATATCTGTTTTTTGTTCATGTAAGAAATTTGAGCATGAAGATATTCTATGTCGTCATATTCTTCTAATTCTGTGGAAAAAGGGAGTGACCGTATTGCTAGAAAAATATATTTTACCTAGATCGACCATACAAGCTAGATATTATACATACACTCTTACCAAAGTTGCTATTCTATCATCATCTGATCAAAGATATAAATTATTTAATTATCATCTTCTGATGTTACTTTAAAATATCAATTCATGATTAGTAATCTATATTCTTCATAGAGGTTCACTCCTATCATGCTTTGGGACTTACGATCTACAACCTTTAAATTGGCCGATATTGGATCTTCTTCTATTGCTAAGTATGAAATAGTAAAGCATGGGATGGATGATTTATTGAATAAACTAAACCAAGTGCATCTCAATAGTATTATTGGACCTTCAACAAGTGTAGCTAGTTCCATCCTTGAAGAGCAACTGCCTACTAGTTTTGTAGTAAAAGACCCAACTATAATGAGAAAAACCAAAGGGAGGCCAAAAAATAATCCACATATAAAATTTAGTATGGAGGTCTCATTGTCACAATCAAAGAAAGTAAAAAAAACTTGCAAAGGTTGTGGTCAAGAAGGACATTACATCAATACTTGTCCAAATACAAGTTCTTCACTTGCACATGAGGAAGATTAGGAGTCTTGGGGTTAGTTATCTTACCTATTGTTGCTGTCTTGGATTTGTTTGAGCTAACTATACTTGTCATTAATACTCACTAATTTAGCACCCTTGGTTGATTAATTTATGATTGGGATAGCCTACTATTTTTTGTACTCAACCTACTATTAATTTTACCAACAGTCCAGCACATAATCACTTTTTACCTTTCAATGATATGGAGGTTGCTGAGGTGAAGGAGGAGGATGTGGTTTGGGTGATAAAAAAATATTACTACCAAATAGTAAGAATTAATGACATTTATCTTTTATGCTAATTACTAGTCAACTCTGAACTTTGTCTCTTAGTTTTGACCAATCATTTTTCTACTGAAGTGTTAACATCATTTCTTTAATGTTTATTTAATGTTATTTTTTATTTAATGTGTTAACATCAATTTTCACCAATTTTTACATTTTTTGCAGCTTCAATTTTTCACCCTGTATCATCTTGGTATATTTGTAGCTTGCAGAAAGATATGATGAGAAGTATCGTGGATTTGGGACTACACCTGTTGAGTTGCACCTTATGTTTTATCATTCAAAGAAATGGTTGTTGTGTTTATGAGTACTTTCAGTTACATGTGTTTAAGATGTATTACACCAGTTGTAGTAAAAGGAAATGGTTGTTGTGTGTATTAACCTACTTGATTTGCAGTTTGTAGGAAGTGGTTGCTGTGTAATACTATTTTTTGTATTAACCTACTTGTTGTGTGGTTGTTGTGACAGCCTACTATTTTTTTTACTTAAATCTATTAGTACATGATCAGATATAATCTCAAAGCATGTCTTGAACTCAGTTATATCCTCAACAAAAGAAAAACACTTGATAAAGCAGGATCAGTTATATCTCAGAAGAAACAACAAAGTAGTGGATTAGACAGGCCTCTGCGAATCAGGTGTCTATGTGGTTGGTTATGCATGGCAAGCTTCTTAAGAAAATCTGCAGAAGCAAATCTACATTGGATTTTAATACATTGGAGTGTTTAGTATCATCAGGAATCTTCTAAACAGTTAAATACATTGCATTAATAAAATGCAAGCATTTTCCTTCTTAAATAAGAAGACATGAACCTGAAATACATGGTAAATATTAGAACCCCATGAAACAGGGCCCTGAAACAGCCAGCTGTGTAAATATTAGAACCCCATGAAGGTGCGCCAACATTTTCTTTTGTTTCTTTCAGTGTTTAATCATTAATAGATGCAATTGTTGGACTTTTAGTGTTTGCAGCGGTATCAGGTTTATGTACATGTTGTCCCGATTGAAATTCACAAGGAAAATAGGGAAGAGGTTGAATGCAATTATTATTTATCTCAAAACATGTCTTGAACAAGTTCACGGAATTGATCATGTGTCCCTGTTAACTGAATCTTTCCATGCAAAACTTCAGAAACAATATTGATCATGTGTCTCAAAACTTCGTACTCTCTTAACTCCTTTTAATTTTGTGCAAGACCAAGGATGGCCTTTTTTTTTTATCCAAAGTGTTTTGATGAGAATTCCACAACTTAATATACGTCTTGATACAAAAAGCTTTTGGATAATCATCAAAGCTCTTTGTCAGCATGGGAAAATGCATTATGCAATAGAGCTCTTGAACGAGATGCATATTCATGAATGTGTTCCAGATTCAAGGTTGTACTCACCAATACTCTCTTCATTATGTAAACAATCAAGTTTTGCTGGACTTATAAATTTCTTGTGGAAAATGCGAGATGCTGGATTTTTACCAAGCTGGAAAAAGCAAGGGAAATCAAGTACATCAAAATATAGTTAATCAAAGAAACGTTAAAAGAAATCTTAGAACAAAAATGAATATCCATCAATCAAAGATTGATATATCCATCAATATTCATTAGAAGCCATATATAAGCCTACTACACAATATCAATCAATCATAAACTTGCTACAGAATATCCATCAATATCATTTAAACCTGATTTCATTACAAGTATCTAAAATACAAATTACTATAGAAATTTCAACATACATTTCTCAAGTACCACTAGCAAAAATGGTCCATAAATTCCATACAAATTTTGACTTCTTCTTCATAAATATCAATTATTCTAAGTAATTTAGCATTATGAGCCTCAACTTCTCGAAGGTGACCTTGTAATTCTTGAAGTTGGACTTCTGCTTGACGCTTGTCATTCATCACTTGTAAAATAACTTCCTTGTTTCGATTACTCATTTCTTTATCAAGCCATTTAAAAAAATTACAATGACGCTGACTATGACTTGCATTAGGAGAATAATTTGGACATGTGAAAAATCGTCGACCAGGATTAGTAGCAGTCCACGATGTCTTCATAGTAGCAATCAAACTACATTGACAACAAATAAAATCTTCTTCTACTACATTTCTTTTTGAAGTATTATCTACAAACAAATAGCATCCCATACATTTCTTATAGATGTTATATCTATCCCATACTCTTATTGACAAAAAAGAGTATGATGGTCAAGCTTTGCAACCATATAGAAAATTGCAATCCATTCCCTTAATTTGCAAAAAATGACTGTCAAGATTTAGAACCATGTCCATCTAGTGTGAGCAACATGAATCATAATAGCTGATTTAATAGGATATAAACATAATTTTATTCTTGTGAAACCATCTACTGTGAAACTTGACTTTTATTCTTGTGAATATGTAAATATTATTTATCAGCTTTTGTAATATTATTAGACAACTACACATGGTGATTGACTTTTATTCCTGTGATTATTCTTGTTTTGATCTTCTCTGCTCTTACCAAACAGTCTTATTGATAATAATTAATAAAGGATTTAAATGTTACTTAAAAGTAGGATTTTGTAAGAACAAATAAAAAAAATATTAACAACAAGTGAGGGTTACATGCTCTGAACCCTAAAGGATTTTGTTACATGCTCTGAACCCTAAAGGATTAAAGAATTTTGTTACATGCTCTAAACCCTAAACCCTAATAATTGAGTTAGGGTTACATGTTCTGAAATGCAAAATCAAGTAAAGTTACAAAATCAATTCGGTATGACCATATGAAATCTAACTGAAAACTAATCCAAACAACAACATCATGAGGATTAACAGAAACCCTATTCATCAGACATGATTAACAACAACATCATTCGGCATGTAAAATCTAACTGAAATCAAACAACCTACCAATCATAGACGAAAGTTCTTTTCTTTCTCCTCGCGTTGCTGCCTTAGTCGACCTTTTCTAGACTTCCACCACTTTACCAAGTCCCACCTGCTGAGATTGAGAAAACGTCATCTTGGAGCTCGTCGCTTTACGCTCCTCTTCTGCTGTCGTCGTCGAGCTTAACTTCTTTTCTTTCTCCTCTTCTTCTGCAGTCGTGAACGAAAAGAGGAACGAAACGAAAGAGGAGAACGAAAAGAAGGAAAACTTATCAACAGTTATTTAGTTTGCTTCGATACATTCTTTTAAAAAAAATTAATCTCAACCGTTGATTGAATTTAACGGTTGAAAATAAAATAACTTAAGTTGCCTATATTAAAATTTTTTCATATAAGCACCAACATAAAAAAACGGCCTTTGTTGATAATGGCTCACTTTAACCAAAGTTGGCCTCTAGCAGCACTGCAACATGATGAGATTTTTCCACCGTTGAATTGCGGTTCTTCTCCTCTGGCCAAAATATTTCGGACAGAAACCAACAATCATTCATGTAGGCAGGTCTACTGACAAGTTCACAAACCACAGAGTAGTCCACTACAACGAAAAAGGCGCACCACCACCCCGGGACAATAAGGAGAAAGGACTGTCCGGTGCGGAGAACCCAGTTTCTGCGGTGGGGAAAGGACTCCGAAAGCACTTGCTTTTTTGTGGTTTGAATCAAAAATAGGGTATCCTTTTCAGCTTTTTCGATTTTCCTCATGGTTCATTTGCATCGACTAAGTTTCAGTGTTTCTCAATTTGCCTTGGTCCATCTGCTACTTTGCACGCGTCTTATGGTGGCATACACTTTCGAGGGGGAGTGGAGGAGAGCTTGTTCCTTGGTACTTCGTTTAGAGCTGGTTGTTGAATTTTGCTGGTTGGTTGTTCATGTTGGTGGTGAAAGGAATCTCTTTTTTGGGATTTTGGCCTGTTTTGGTTTGTGGGTTGTGTCTGATTTGAGGGGAAAAAAAAGTGAGGAGCTGGAAAGAGGAATTTTGATTTTGTCAGTTTGCTTTTGGTTCTTAGAAATCTGAGGTGAACAATAGAGAAGGTCTTCAGGTTAGGGGTTTTTGTCATTCATCCACCCAGCCAGAAGGCGGTTTAGTGCTAGATTTGTATGTTTTCTGTTTTTGCTTTCCTTTTTTTTGGGTTTCATGGGCTGTTTGTTGTGGTTGTGCTTGATTTCTTAATTTAGGACCTCAGTTGAAGCAAAGGATTCGAGTCTATTATAAATAGTAGCTGTAGTAGCAATAGTAAATAACTGTTGTTCATATGCTAATGGTGCATCTGTTTTTTATATGTTCTATATGATTCACGAATTGCTTCAATAGGCACTTGCTTTGTTAGCTCGTTCATCTGTATCGTTACCATTCTGATTCTCTGCTGTTTAAATTCAAACTAGGCTTTGAGGAAGTAAGGAATTGAGCAAAAATCATACTTCTGTGGCAGTTAGTGAGTTGTCATTCTTAATCCAGACCATGGCATCCACTCAATCTAACTCACATTCTCCTAAGACCGTCAATGTCTCAGCGCAGCCTGGGAAGTCAGACCTTGTGTCTGGTAAATTGAATCCAGATGGTCTTTCCCATAAAGATGCAGTGCAACAGCCAGAGCCAATGGCCGTGACCCAAGGATGTCTTATTGGTTTTCTCGATGTGCACATTCATCATGCACGAGACATCCAGAACATCTGCATATATCAGAAGCAGGATGTGTATGCTAAGATCTGCCTGACCAGTGATCCCGAAAACACTGTCTGTACCAAAACAATCAATGGTGGAGGGAGGAATCCTGTCTTCAACGAAAACCTCCGGCTGAATGTCCGCACTATTGAGTCTTCCCTCAGATGTGAAATATGGATGCTGAGTAGAGTTAGGAATTATTTGGAAGACCAGTTGCTGGGTTTTGCACTGATTCCTCTTTCTCAGGTTGTTGTTGGGGATAGGAAGCTGACACAAGAATTCCAACTTACATCCACTGATCTCTTCCATTCTCCATCTGGCTTTGTTCAGCTGTCTCTTGAATATGTTGGGTCTTCACCTGAAGTCATGGCTATCCCTGCTCCTCCGTCGCATGCAACTGCCGATGCCATTCTGCCTGACTCTGAAAATGCTGAGCACATCCCTTGTGAATTTGTGAAACTTGAGTTCCCGGACTTGAAGGTTGTGACTGAAAATAAGATAATGCTTTCGGAATATACTGGGATCCCCTGTGAGAAATTGGAAAACCATTGTGCTGAGAGGCTGGTCACTGCAGAAAATGGTGATTGCACTTATACTGAAGCCGGAGTTTCTTTTATTGGGAGCTTCTCTGCTGGTAATACTGGTACAGATGGAGATCTGAGAAAGGAAAGTCCTTTAAGCAGCGTTTCAGTCAATGGATCTCCTGCAACAATTTCAACAACCTCCCAATCTTTGTCGGACTCCTCTGGAGTCACTGAATCTCAAGAGCTGCCTGGAAAAACTGCAGAAACAGAAGATAAAGAGGCTGATTGTTCTGATGGGCAAACATCTAGTGCATTTGATCCACCTCTTATCAATATAAACATACCAGAGCAACCTGTTGTGCAACAGGACATAGTGGACATGTACACGAAAAGCATGCAGCAGTTTACAGAGTCGTTGGCCAAGATGAGGCTTCCAATGGATGTTGGGAGCAATGGAACCAATCTTGAAGATGCTAAATCTGACTCTGAACAAAAAAATGAGTCTAAAGGAACTGGAGCTAGAGTGTTTTATGGTAGTAGAGCGTTCTTCTGAATTTCTCTTGATTTCTTAGACGGTATACTCGTGACTAGGGATCTTTTCAAGTGTCTGTGCAGTAAGCTTCTTTCATATGCTGATGGTCAACAAGACACGAAACTTGTAATATATTCAGGTTTTATGGTTACAACTGAACGAGGTACTCCTTACTCGTGGCTAGGGATCTTTTCAAGTGTCTGTGCAGTAAGCTTCTTTCATATGCTGATGGTCAACAAGACACGAAACTTGTAATATATTCAGGTTTTATGGTTAAAACTGAACGAGGTACTCCTTACCTTATATTACGGATCTGTCCTTTAATTGACTCTGTTTACCTAATATATAGATGCCTATATGCTTTGATCTTAATGTATTGTAATGCGTTTGAGTTTTCTCCTTTCAGTTACTTTGTCGTTTTCAGAGCTTTTTTGTAACTTTTGATTGTTTTGCTGCAGATGCTACTTAATTTGAGTAGAAAACATGAACTAAATTGTGAACTAATTTTTGTGGTAAAATTGATCTCTAAGATGTTGAAGCTTACAGGCTAGAAAGTGAATGGTGCTTTGTGGTTTTCAAGATCTTGGTAATTTGTACAATTTTCTATCCTTCTCTGGTACGTACGATATCTCACTTATCTTTAGATACCATCTATATTGCTCATTGGCAATTCACACCATTGAAAATGTTGCAATCTGCCATACTGAAGTTCGTTTCTTCACAAAGGATCTGAATTGTTTTACGGTATAGGGAATATAAAGGGTCATTCAGTGGTAGGTTATCTATTCGTTGGCACGTACTTCATGTCTTAGGATAAGTTCCTCTTTTGTTGAAGCAGATATTTTAGCTAACATTTGCTACACTGTGCTCAGTAATATAAAATTAGTTGTGGAACTCACATTTCTTTGTTTCTATAGCTTTGTTGATCTATTGTCATGAGAATGAGTGTTTTTAGAAAATTTTAAAGGAACGAGTCGTTTTCATCTCCTCCTGTGTTTCTATTGTTTATGCAATTTGGGACCCATGGGATTTTTGTTATGAGTTAATTACTTGTTGATAGCTCCGAGTATCATGGATTTTCACTTCAATATCCCCATTATGATCTTTGTGTATTTGTAGGAAAATTTTGGATGAAAATATCCCTCTACCTCTTCCTTCCCATAACTCTCCTGTACGTCTTCCTTCTCTCCATCTCGATAGCAATAGTGGCGGTGACGGTAGTAGCATCGACAACGACCTACTCTTGTCTCTCATGTTGCCTCCTTCTCCTCTTCCTTCAAGAAGTAGCAACAATGGTGATGACAGTGACGACAACAACAGCAACAACAATAATGATAGCAATAGAAGTGACCATCTCCTTTTGTTTCTTCTTCCACCACCTCCTCCTCTTGTTCTTTCACCTCAACCTTCTTTGCCTCCTCTTACTCCTCCACCTCCTCTTCCTACCTCTTCTTTCTTGTAGTCTTCTTCCTCCCAATTCTTATCTCCCTCCATTGTTGACTCTTGTCATTATAACTCTTGCCACTTTGGTAACGATGTTGTCATTTTCAATATCGATCCGTTCTGTCTTTAATGAGAGTGTCGACAATTCTTAAGATCGATTGCTCCTCTTTCTCCCACCTTTGCCTCGTCCCTCCTATCTCCACCTCCACCCCCTCTTGCGGCCACTATTGTGGTTATCTACGGTCCAATTGAAATAAATGACATAATAAATACTTTGTTGAAAATTCAACTTTGTTATTCTCAATTATATCAATTTAAAAAAAAAAAAAAAAAAGGTCTAAGGTACCAGAATGATGTGTTTTGAAATTCAGAATAGTAAAGTGAAAATCTATGATAGTTGGATGTACCATAAGTAATTAACTCTTTTTTAATTTGCTTATTACATTTGTGTTCTTGGGTTCTTTTACTTGTCTTTCATTATAAATTTGGAATTAAAGTAACCAAAACATTGGTGCAAATTGGAAATTGGAATAACAATGTCATATTGATCTAAGTTCATTCTTTAAAAAACAAAGTATAGAGAGGCAAGTTTTAATTGTTGAGTGGTAGTTAATGTTTAGGATAAAGTACAATTTACCTCTCTTAGGTATTGTGTTTTTGAATTTGGTACTTTAACTTTTTTTATTTCAACTTGTCTCCTTCAATAATGATAAATTACAATGAACAACCTTTTCAGATAAACGACGTTAAATTTTTGCATCGTTTAATCATTTTACTGTCTGTAATTTAATTTACCATTCTAAGATAAATTATAGTTTACCTTCATTAATTATTCAAGTTTTTTAACTTGGTACATTAAATATTTTTTCATTACAAGTTACTCTCCTCAAATATGGTGAATTACAATGAACTACCTTTTTGGGTAAATAATGTTAAATTTTTACTTTGTCAAATTATTTTATCATTAATTATAAATAATTCTTTTGTCAACCTTACAGGACTCAATCCAAACGTTACCCCACGAAATCTTCCTAACCTACACTCCACCTAACTACAAATCTCCGCCATTGACATTCTTTCGAGTGGGTTGAGACTTTCGATTGAGATATGTTTGATGATGATGGAGAAGAAATACAAAATCTTCTTATGGTGTTAACAGAGCTTAAGATCATTGGTTTATCAAGAAAAAAAAGAACAAAAGGTTTAGGAAGAAAGAAGAAAGGAGACTTTCGATGGTAAAGTTAGATGTAACGTTTATAACATAGAAAAAATAGAAGAAGATGGAGAAGAAGAAGTAGAAGAAAGGCAAAGATGTTTGAAAAAAATATTGTAAATGTGATGTGACTCTTCAAACTTGACGAAATGGTTTTATTGTTTCAAATTTAACGGAAAAGTTTTATTGTTTAATAGAATTAATTGAGAAAGATAAATTGTAACAAAAAAATAATTTAAAATACTAAACTAAAAATAAAAATAGTTGAAAAGATAAACTGTAATTTATCCACTTTGAATTGGTTATGATGGGAATCAACTACCACTTTGTCATCTAATGAATATCTTCTTGCAATGACTAAGACACCTCAATCTCCAAAGCATCATCTCCTTATGAATTGTCTACCAGGCCCACGTCCTTTTTTCTCTTGTTTCTTCTATAGTCACCGTTCTGTTACTGTCTCCATTTGTCAAGCAGATGACAGGTCTATATAGTGCTGTGTATTGTTATGCATGTACATATTATGAGGAACGTTGAAGGAGGGAAATTTCTACACCCATCAAGGATGAAATGAATAAAGTTATCTCCTTGAACCCCAATAGCACATTCAAACCCAATAAGATCAAATAACTCATCAAAAAATCTAAGATTATCGTCTACATTGTCGTCGCCAATTTAGTCCAAAAGAAGGGTCACCATGATGAATTAAGTGAACTGACTTATAAAGCCGTCTGTGCCATTGTTAAATAAATTCCGGTTAACTGGAGTCAAGTAATTTTCTACTGTATCACTCATGTCAAAATCAAACTATTTTTTGGTCCTCCTTTAACCTACTTGTTTGAAAACTATGCCATCTCTCTTGATGAACCAGTCAAAACCAAACCTTTAGGAACTCAAGCAATGGCTAAAATGGAACAATCTATTGAATTTCATAATAAACTCAAAAATCTTCCAGTAGGTTCCTCATCGGCACCACCACAAGCAAGAAATGAAGATTTCAGCTCTGAAGAAGAGGCGGCAGATGAGTCAGACATCTTTATGAAATTGGACTCGATCCAACAACAAATGACTGAGATGTGTCTCCAACAAAAGAAAATGATGGATATCCAAATTCAACAGCAAAAGCTTATCTCTGAATTGATGCTTCAACAAAATCAAAAACATCAAGAATGTATGGAAGGCATCAAGAAACTGACAGATCGGGTCGAGACGTACCAAGACACGCTTCAAGAATATCACCAGGATATTCTTGAATACATTAATCCACTCTCTCCTTAATTTTACTGTTGTAATTTTATTTGAATTTTCACATCAAACATATATTGGATGTTTTGGTTATCCGGTTTGCTATATGGGTAAAGTTATCTGTGACATTTTATTTTTTTGATTATGTCAAAAAGGGGGAGTAATAAGATATGAAAATATATGAAAAATATATGACATGAGAATATCAATTTAAAACAAACTATATGAAAAAGGGAAGCTTAGTTTAAGGGGGAGGAAAAGTCAAAAGAAGCTGAGTTTAAATTTCAATTTGATATTCTGATATTCTGATTTTGTTATTATCAAAAATGGGGAGATTGTGAGAAATATATTTTTGTTTTGATGATTACACCTGGACTAATGAAGTTTTTGTATATTTTCATGGATATAAAAGGCTGAAGAAATTATATGTTGTAAATGTATGTACTCAGAAAAAGGATTGAAGAATGTAATTAAGTCATGTAAAGTTTATTTTGTAAAAAGTCAAAATATTTACAAAGTTTTATGGAGTATCAAAATCGACATACCGAAGGAAAATTGGTATACCGATTCAGGAGACAACGGCATACCTAATAGCGTTCCGAATTCAAAGAAGTAGAAACCAGAAATGGCATACCGAATAGAAATGGTATACCGAAGCAAGAGAAAACGGCACTAGCATTAGAATTCTGGGAAAAACTGAGAAGATAAAGATGAAGACAGAAACGACATACCAGGATGAAACGACATACCGTTTCATGAGAGATCGGTATACCAAAAGAATTTCGGCATACCGAATTGCCCAACAAGTGCAGACTGAAGATCACTTTGGCATTCCGGAGGTCAAAACGGCATACCAAAAGGCTAGCCGTTTGTGATCGTTTTTCTAGTCGTTAGACACATCCTTCAATGGTCTTATGGTTATAAATAGGACTCGATTAGCCTCGATAGAAGATACCAACGATATACTTGTAATTCTACATTCCTTCTGTCCTATATTCTCCTCACAAGCGATATTGTAAAGCTATTGTTGTAAACGAGTTCTGTGAGAGGGGAGTTTCAAAGTTGTAAAGCATCGGGCAAAGGCTCTAGCTTCTCGGGGATAGAGAAGTTGAGGGTGCAAGGGATGAGTTGGTGGAACAACCAACACAAGTAAGTTCTTTATCATTTTAAGAATAAGGGAAAAATCTCAAGAGGATCTTGAAGAGTGGACTAGGCTGGGGTTGCCGAACCACTATAAATCACACGAGTTTTCAATTCTCTCATCTCGTTCTTGTGCATTTATTTTCTGTGCCATCAAGTGTATGTGATAAGTATTAGTTGATTAACCACTTTGGTTATATTTTCTTTTGATATTTAAAATTGGATAAAGTAATATTAAAAACTAAGATTCTCTATTCACCCCCTCTAGAGAAGCCTTTCGATCCAACAATTGGTATCAGAGCGAGGTTTTCTAGAATTAGATTAATAATCTACTAGAACACATGACTGCTTTATCATTTAACAATAATGCTGTAGAGGTACAAAACATTAACAGACCACCATTCTTTGATGGAATAAATTACAGTTATTGGAAATGTAGAATGATTATATATTTAAAATCCATAAACTTCGAATTATGGGATGTTGTAATTAATGGTTTTAATTTTAGCTCCACATCTTTTAAGGAGTGGAATAGTGAAGAAAAACACCTTGCACAACTTGATGCTAAAGGACTAAATATCCTATTTTGTGCTGTTAGTAAAGAACAATTTAATAGGATTTCAAATTATAAAAACTCACATGAAGCTTGGCATATTTTAGAAGTCACTCATGAAGGAACCAACCAAGTCAAGGAGACGAAAATAAACATGTTCACAAATTTGAACTTTTTAAAATGAAAGATAATGAACCAATAAATGAGATGTTCACAAGATTTAATGAAATTACAAACAACCTTCAATCCCTTGGTAAAAATTATCTTCAAAGTGAATTAGTAAGAAAAATTCTTAGGTCTCTAACTCCCGAATGGGAAAAGAAGACCACAGCTATAGAAGAAGCCAAGGATCTATCTACCTATTCCTTAGAAAACCTAATAGGTAACCTAACCTCTTATGAAGTCCAGTTAAAAGAAAAGGAAAAAGACAAACTAGAAATTGAGAACTCTAAAAAGAAAAATATTGCTCTAAAAGTTACATCTGATTCAGAAGAATCTGAAGAGGAAGATGATGAAATAGCCTTCTTAACTAGAAAATTCAAGAAATTCATAAAGAGAGGAAAATTTTAGAAGAAACTAAATAAACACCAAGATAAAAGTAAAGATGATCCTCCACTATGTTTTAAATGTAATAAACCAGGACATATCAAACGAGACTGTCCACTTCTTAAAATGAAAATTAAC